>WBZZ01005750.1:65000-85000 GCA_019918135.1 Paulinella micropora | reverse complement strand
AGTTCTACCATCTGGGCCCTGTCGCCAGTTCGATTCCCGTCGGTGCCACCAGTATTTTCATTGAACATACCGATCCGTCCAGACCAGTATTTTCATTGAACATACCGGCCCGTCTGGAAGTGTTGGAACTGCCCTTGCGGGGGTGTCATTAGAGCTTATCGTCAATTCTTCGTACTCCCCTCACGGGTGAGACGATGGAGGCGCATGTGCAGAAATGCATCAGCCATTGACAGAGAAGCACTATTATTATTATTATTATTATTATGGACACCGTGATAGCCCAGTGGTCAAGTTCTACCATCTGGGCCCTGTCGCCAGTTCGATTCCCGTCGGTGCCACCAGTATTTTCATTGAACATACCGGTCCGTCTGGAAGTGTTGGAACTGCCCGTGCGGGGGTGTCATTAGAGCCTATCGTCAATTCTTCGTACTCCCCTCACGGGTGAGACGATGGAGGCGCATGTGCAGATTTGCATCAGCCATTGACAGAGAAGCACTATTATCATCATTATTATTATTATTGTTATTATTATCCCTGAAAGGTGTTGGGAGCAGGGGGTGGGCGGTTTGGGGGGAGGGGGAACTTGGAAATTGTGTACCCCCCCCCCCCCCCCACACACACACACACACACATACACACACACACACATACACACCCATTTTCGCACCTCTGTCGGAATAAATCATGGTTTGTGGGAAACATGAGGAGCTGGGAGCTCATATTTGCAGGGTGGCTAGCCCCAGACTCGATGTTGCTTTCCTCATGCTCTGGCAGACCGCATGAAATGTCACCCCTTGAGTACCTCGATTCGACTTATACCCAGTCTTGTGGAACTGTCTCATAGGGAAGATCAATCATTTGCAGTTGATTCCCTGCAAGGTACCCGACACGCCGAGCGGGTAGCTATTCAGGGATGGTCAGAGTCACTCTTCCCTCCCCAACATTCTCTGTTGTGACTGTTGGTCGAGGGATGGAGGCGCATGGCCCTTGGGCTCAGCCATAGATCAATACAATACATTATTATTATTATTATTATTATTATTATTATTATTATTATTATTATTATTATTATTATGGAGGCACATGTCCAGGATCTGGATCTGATGCTATAGTCTGAGGAAGCCTATTATTATTATTATTATTATTATTATTATTATTATTATTATTATTATTATTATTATTATTATGGACACCGTGATAGCCCAGTGGTCAAGTTCTACCATCTGGGCCCTGTCGCCAGTTCGATTCCCGTCGGTGCCACCAGTATTTTCATTGAACATACCGGTCTATTTCTGGACCAGTATTTTCATTGAACATACCGGCCCGTCTGGAAGTGTTGGAACTGCCCGTGCGGGGGTGTCATTAGAGCTTATCGTCAATTCTTCGTACTCCCCTCACGGGTGAGACGATGGAGGCGCATGTGCAGAAATGCATCAGCCATTGACAGAGAAGCACTATTATTATTATTATTATTATTATTAGGGAGTACATAGGCCATCGGTCCTTTCCATGGGCTGATTGGTATAAAGCTCCTAGAGTAATGTTCTTTGCCGTCACTTCCTTTATTCCACCGATTGGTGTGGAGACTTTCCTTATGGAATGGAGGATTGGATGCACATGGCCTTTTGGCTCAGCAATTGGCAGGAGATACACTATTATTATTATTATTATTATTATTATTATTATTTAGGGAGTACATAGGCCATCGGTCCTTTCCATGGGCTGATTGGTATAAAGCTCCTAGAGTAATGTTCTATGCCGTCACTTCCTTTATTCCACCGATTGGTGTGGAGACTTTCCTTATGGAATGGAGGACTGGATGCACATGGCCTTTTGGCTCAGCAATTGGCAGGAGATACATTATTATTATTATTATTATTATTATTATTCCCCGTTGACCCAATGGGAGGCACATGTCCAGGATCTGGATCTGATGCCATAGTCTGAGGAAGCCTATTATTATTATTATTATTATTATTATTATTATTATTATTATTGTGCGGGGGTGTCATTAGAGCATATCGTCAATTCTTCGTACTCCCCTCACGGGTGAGACGATGGAGGCGCATGTGCAGATTTGCATCAGCCATTGACAGAGAAGCACTATTATTATTATTATTATTATTATTATTATTATTATTATGGACACCGTGATAGCCCAGTGGTCAAGTTCTACCATCTGGGCCCTGTCGCCAGTTCGATTCCCGTCGGTGCCACCAGTATTTTCATTGAACATACCGGTCTATTTCTGGACCAGTATTTTCATTGAACATACCGGCCCGTCTGGAAGTGTTGGAACTGCCCTTGCGGGGGTGTCATTAGAGCTTATCGTCAATTCTTCGTACTCCCCTCACGGGTGAGACGATGGAGGCGCATGTGCAGAAATGCATCAGCCATTGACAGAGAAGCACTATTATTATTATTATTATTATTATCATTATTCAGCCCAATGGCCTCAAGGCGTTAAACTGTGACGCCAACTCATAACCCTTTGGTGGTAGATGCTGGGGAGGAGGGTCGTTGCGCGCGTAAAAGATCTTAAACTCCGCATATGCTGGTTGATAGCCCAGGACCCAGCAGACACCAGATTGTTATGGGTGGGGTTTCGAGGCAGCTCTAGCAACCGCGCTTGGTGTATGCACTTGCACATTCGGTGACGTCTTGCAAGAGGTTGCTGGGACTGCGGAATAACCTCGGCTTAGTGCAGTCTTGCCCTCAGGAGCTCCATCGGTGGCCCCGATCATCAGGCGAGAGACTGACACGGGGGGGTGGAGGACCTCGAACAAGGGTATTGGAGGCTTATGTCCGTTGAGGATATGCCATTAGCTGCATCAGTACGCCTCAGATATAGTAAATCTGCCTTGGAGTGTTGACTGTGACATATTTGAGGGAAATCCCGATGAAAAAACCTAGTCACACTTGCTAAACAGAGTTCCAGCCCAATGGCCTCAAGGCGTTAAACTGTGACGCCAACTCATAACCCTTTGGTGGTGGTAGATGCTGGGGAGGAGGGTCGTTGCGCGCGTAAAAGATCTTAAACTCCGCATATGCTGGTTGATAGCCCAGGACCCAGCAGACACCAGATTGTTATGGGTGGGGTTTCGAGGCAGCTCTAGCAACCGCGCTTGGTGTATGCACTTGCACATTCGGTGACGTCTTGCAAGAGGTTGCTGGGACTGCGGAATAACCTCGGCTTAGTGCAGTCTTGCCCTCAGGAGCTCCATCGGTGGCCCCGATCATCAGGCGAGAGACTGACACGGGGGGGTGGAGGACCTCGAACAAGGGTATTGGAGGCTTATGTCCGTTGAGGATATGCCATTAGCTGCATCAGTACGCCTCAGATATAGTATTATCATTATTATTATTATTATTTACCATCTGGGCCCTGTCGCCAGTTCGATTCCCGTCGGTGCTACCAGTATTTTCATTGAACATACCGGTCCGTCTGGACCAGTATTTTCATTGAACATACCGGTCCGTCTGGAAGTGTTGGAACTGCCCTTGCGGGGGTGTCATTAGAGCCTATCGTCAATTCTTCGTACTCCCCTCACGGGTGAGACGATGGAGGCGCATGTGCAGAAATGCATCAGCCATTGACAGAGAAGCACTATTATTATTATTATTATTATTATTATTATTATTATTAGTGGCACCGCGATAGCCCAGTGGTCAAGTTCAATACCACCTGGACCTGTCTTCAGTTCGATTCCCGTCGGTTCCAGTATTTTTTAAGTGTGTTTTCTTTGAAGGTAATGGTCTGTCGGGAAGGCTTGGAACTGACGCTTTGCGGTGTCTGGGATGCCTCGAAACCCGTCAACACCCCTAGATCGCGGAATGTATATACCCCTTTGATCCCACGTGGTGCATGTCTTATGAAAACAACCCCAACGACATAGCCCCGCAACCAACACGACGACATAGCCTCGTAACCAGTGGGAAGGGCCCAACCTCCTCTTCCCGTGGGGTGCCATACTGTGCAACCCTCCATAATAATAATAATAATGATAATAGTGCTTCTCTGTCAATGGCTGATGCAAATCTGCACATGCGCCTCCATCGTCTCACCCGTGAGGGGAGTACGAAGAATTGACGATAGGCTCTAATGACACCCCCGCACGGGCAGTTCCAACACTTCCAGACGGACCGGTATGTTCAATGAAAATACTGGTGGCACCGACGGGAATCGAACTGGCGACAGGGCCCAGATGGTAGAACTTGACAACTGGGCTATCACGGTGTCCATAATAATGATAATAATAATAATAATAATAATAATAATAGTGCTTCTCTGTCAATGGCTGATGCATTTCTGCACATGCGCCTCCATCGTCTCACCCGTGAGGGAAGTACGAAGAATTGACGATAAGCTCTAATGACACCCCCGCAAGGGCAGTTCCAACACTTCCAGACGGGCCGGTATGTTCCATGAAAATACTGGTCCAGAAATAGACCGGTATGTTCAATGAAAATACTGGTGGCACCGACGGGAATCGAACTGGCGACAGGGCCCAGATGGTAGAACTTGACCACTGGGCTATCACGGTGTCAATAATAATAATAATAATAATAATAATAATAATAATAATAATAATAGTGCTTCTCAGTCAATGGCGAATGCATTTCTGCACATGTGCCTCCATCGTCTCACCCGTGAGGGGAGTACGAAGATTTGACGATAGGCTCTACTGACACCCCCGCAAGGCAGTTCCAAGCCTTCCAGACAGACCAATACTTTCAAAGAAAATATCCTTTGAAAATACTGGCCCCGACGGGAATCAAACTGGCGACAGGTCCCAGATGGTAGACCTTAACCACTGGGCTATCGCGGTGCCACTAATAATAATAATAATAATAATAATAGTGCTTCTCTGTCAATGGCTGATGCATTTTACACATGCGCCTCCATCGTCTCACCCGTGAGGGGAGTACGAAGAATTGACGATAGGCTCTAATGACACCCCCGCAAGGGCAGTTCCAACACTTCCAGACGGACCGGTATGTTCGATGAAAATACTGGTCCAGACGGACCGGTATGTTCAATGAAAATACTGGTGGCACCGACGGGAATCGAACTGGCGACAGGGCCCAAATGGTAGAACTTGACCACTGAGCTATCACGGTGTCCGCTAATAATAATAATAATAATAATAATCATAATAATAATAGGCTTCCTCAGACTATAGCATCAGATCCAGATCCTGGACATGTGCCTCCATTGGGTCACCGGGGTCAGCCGATCCCAACGCATTGTCAGAACACCAAACAGACATAGCAGCAACAGCAACAGCAGGGGCAGATGGGGGCTGTGAAGTGCATGAAGAGCTAGATGCGAGGGTGTTAGCTGAAGAGAAGAACTCGGAGACACTACGCTGCGCTCCCGAACCCCTCTCTCTAGCCAGGACGTACACACTGCGCGGACGGCCGCGCCGCGCAACATCAACGTCACTTGGGGGAGAGGGTGGGACAGAAGCTGATGGAACCTCAGTGAGGTCAATCACCTCCTCGCCCCCATCCTCCACCCCAAGCTCCTCCCTTTTACCCTCTCTAGCAGACCAACACTCAGACACATATGATCCAAACAACACATCCAACTTTGGAGGGGGACGCAACGCTGTAACCCCTAGCAACGCAGCAAGCCTAAAGTTACTGCGGAAGCGCGACTTCCCCTGAAAAAGCTTACAAAACAATCGTGATTGATCCACAGGCGACATATCATCCCAACCCTGCCGCACAGAGCCCTCCCGCTCCCGCCCAAGCAACACATCCTCCACCACAACCTCACCGCCTACGACCTCACCACCCTCCTCACTCCCTCCATCCCCCTCACTCCCTCCATCCCCCTCACTCCCTCCATCCCCCTCAGCACCCCCCACAGCCATGCCACCGAGCCTCTGCATACTCAGCAACAGCTGCTTACGTCTCCCCTCATGCATGGGGCAATCCCATAAGAAGTGCGCAAGGGACTCATTGACATCATCATGACAACAGAAGCAGCGAGGGGACATGCCACTGACCAACTTGCTTCGGTACAACCGAAGGCGGTTGTTGCAGCTGAGCAACCTTCTCCGAAGCAGATTATAATGCGCATCATCAAGGGCTACCCATCTTGGGAACTCCTTAGTTCCAAAGACTTGTCTTAGGATGACTCGCAGGCCATCAGTAAGATCGCTGCCTGCCTCTCGCTTGTCCCACATCAGTTGCTGCACCATCTTGACGTCCTGCTGAAGGGCCCACTTGTCCACAGTCGAACTCCAACCCTCGAGGTCCTTCTCTGAGCTATTTAGGAGCTCCTGAAGCCCTTGTTGTAGATCCATTGAGTCCCTGATAGCGCCTTCGGCCTCCGCAGTCCAGTCGGATTTGACTTGAGATGCAATGACAGGAAATCGCTTCTCCGGTAGAACACGCAGCCGTCCATAGAACTTCAGTTGCGCCGCCCGCCGCAAACGCTCCGCACTCAAAGAGCGCGCCAGAAAGAGTGTAATCCACTTGCTTGTTTTAGGGCTGATGCCGAGAATCATCCTCATGGGGCGCAGCATTGCTGCCTCCAGCTTGGTGAGCTACGATACGGGGGCACGCCAGACATCGAAGGCGTACTTGAGCTTGGCCCCCACAAGTTGATTCCAGCACATGAGACGATACCTAGCTTGTATCTCACCTGCACACCACAAAGAGTACCAACCTGCGGTGGCGACTTCAGTGACACGCGTAGCCCGCAGGGCCTGCTCCTTCCACTTCAGGTCGTCGGTGATAACCACTCCCAGGTACTTGTACTGACTGGTGACACAAAGCTTCTGGCCGCGAAACCACACCACGGGCTCACCTCGCTCCCTGATACTTGGTCGTTTCGCCTTGTCGACGTGTAAATGGGCATGATTTCCGTCTTGCCGGGCTTCGAGTTGACTTCCAGCCGGTAATCTTCCGCGAACTTGGCCACAACATTGACCATCTTCTGGAGCTCGGTGCGACTGTGAGCGATGAGGGCCACGTCGTCCGCGTATAGAAGTGCCTTGATGTCGTTCAGCCGCTTCACATCCGTGATCTTGAGGGCACTCGCCAGCCGATCACACAGCTCATCCATAAAGACGTTGAAGAGTGTGGGAGAGAGAGGGGACCCCTGTTGGACGCCTACACCCTCCAGTACTTCGGGGGTGAGTGCTCCATCAACTAGCACTTGCGACGAAGTCTGCTCGTAGCACCTGCGTAGCGTGCGCCAGAACTTGCCCCTTACACCCAGCTTCCAGAGCCTCTCAAATAGGCCATCTCTCCAAACAGACGGGAAAGCCTTGCGTAGATCGACGAACAGGACATACGACTCCCGCTTCTGCTGCTGACGCCCCTTCAACCTCTGCCAAAGGGTAAAGACCTGATCCGTAGTGCGACGCCCCGGGCGGAAGCCTCCCTGCTCTGGACGTAGCTTATCCGGGCCATCCACGAAGAGTGTTAGACGAGTAGCTAATAGGGACAGATACAGCTTACCAAGGCAACTAATAATCGAGATATCCCTCCAGTTGTCAGGATCCGTAGGATCCCCACCCTTGGGGATATTGACGATGATTCCCTTGCCCCAAGCTTTTGGAGTCCTCTCGGCTTCTCGAATCCAGTTGAAGTACTGCGTTAAGTAGCCATTGATGTAGGCGCCGCCATACTTGAGCATCTCGTTCTTCACTTTGTCCTCGCCACAAGCTTTGTGGTTATTCAGGGCACGTTGCCTTGCAAGGACCTCCTCTTGCGTGAACGGCTTGTCCAGCTCTTCGCAAGTGTCTTCACCTACTTCGTGCTCCTTCATAGCCCGGGCCACCTCATCTCTGAAGCGATCGTTCCAGTGGAACTGCCGCTTAGCTTCGGCTTCCTCCCACTCCAGCGAGCCTGCTTCTGCACAGCACTCCACAACAGCCGCACTTGCCGGATTTTCCCGTGGCTTCACCGAATTTTTCCGAAATTCCTCCCACCGAGCGACCTTTTCCGGCAGCGTACACGCCAGTGAGCCATCCTCCCTTTGCACCGGCGCGGAGACCTTCGTTCTGCGTGCCCCGCCAAGCCGCTTCGCGAGTAGCCAAAAGCGCTTTGAGGATTGCTCGCGTTGACATTTGACCGCTTCTTCCTGCACTTGCTTGAAGGAGGCGGACTTCTTGGCCCGAGTTGCCTTCCGAATTTGCTTGCGGAGCCGTAGCCAATTCAGACGGGCTTCCGCATTCGATTCATCCCTCCTGTATGCTGCGTAGGCCTCCCGGCGCTGCTGAATGAGCTCCTTTAGCTCCCCGTCGAACCAATTGTTGGTGAAACGGGGTCGTATACATCTGGAGCCAAGGACCCGGTGCGCCGCCATTCGGAAGGACTGCGCCACTCGCTCGGTGACGTCATCTACCACCCGTTGGCTGTCGGCACCACCCAATAGGTCAAGCTCAGGCAGCTGATGCACTCCAAGCTTCTGTAGGCAATGCTGGAATACGTCATCGAACTTGTCGCGTAGATAATCCAGCGCTTGCTTCGCAGCGTGATCATTACCCGAGACACCAGCACCAATAAGCTTATCAACACGAAAGGACCTGTAAGGTTTCGCAGCCCGCTTTGGTCGGCGCTGGCCGCTCCACGTCAGTTCGGCCCATACTGCCTTGTGGTCCGTATCAAGATCATCTTCGCATACTCCGAACTTTGCTCCAGATGCCAAGCCAGGCGACGCGCAGATGTAATCGAGGAGGTGCTTGCCTGTGCCCATGCCGCGCTGCTCACGCCGGGACCACCAGTAGGACCCTTCCACTGGGCACGAGAAGCCGCTCAGATTTCGCAGGCCCGAAGCGACGAGGACAGCCGCGAGTCTCTTGCCGTTCTCCGAACGTACCGGTGCTCCCTTATCATCGACCTCCCCGTGCTGACCGACGATGCCCTCCTCTTTTCGGCTGCATGCCGGCCCGAGCTTCGCGTTGGCATCCGCCACCGTGACCACAAGACCTTTGGCTCCAAAAAAAGCTATAGCTGCCTGCCAGGCCGCATACGCCTCTGACGACTCTTCTTCCTGCGTTTCCTGGGGAAAGTAGCCGTTGCCCACATAGATATCCTGAGCGCCGGTAACACCCGAGGCGATACGCAGCCACACTTGCTGCCGGTGGTCGACGGGGGCTGACACCAGGTTGCAATACGGACCAAGGAAGTTAGCCACCGCGAATAGAACCCCACCCTTGCAGCGATTTTTCTCGCTGACCTCCGCAGGTTTTCCAAAAATCCGGAATCCATCCAGGCTGCATTTGGAAAGTTGCTTCTTGCCCATGCGGTGCTCCTGAGCCCCGATGACTAGCCAGCCCTCGTGCTTGTAGAATGATGCCCATTCCGCCGTGCCTACGTTGTCGTATCCCGTTTTACCCTGCCAGTTGTGACTCGCGACGAGTAGCTTGAAGCCGGTATCGAACTGCTTGGAGCGGTGCTTCTTGGCTCGTTTCCGGACCCGACGGCCGCGCTTGGCTTCCGCCCTCGTGCTGCCCCCCTCTGCAGGTGCTTGCGCAGGTTGGTCCCCCACTGCACTGGCCGCCGAATGCAGGGGCACCACATGCACATCAGCACACTCAGACACACACTTAGGTGCATCGGCAGCCAATTCCGAAGACACCACCTGCACATCATCGACACATTCTTCATGCAGAGGCAAGACGCGATATCCCGTCGCAGCTTCCTCCTTCCGGACCGCCGCTTCCCCACGCAGATGGATGCGAATAAGCCTTCGGACACGTTCCCTGTCCCTGAACCTGCGCCCAAGGGCCACATTGACCCCTATGCCGAAAAATTTGAGATGTTTGAGTTGCTGCAACGCCGTCTGCCTGCTGTCATCGTCCTCGTAGACCAGCTCCAGGTGACGAGACATTCGCTGGCCTTGCCACTCCATTACCGGGACCACCAGACCAAGACCGCTCATTTTGGAGGCGATCTCCTGTAGATTGGCGCGTTCTGAGAGCCCCCAGACAATCAGATTACGCCCGTCCTTGTCGTACCGATCTACCCGCCGGTACCGTCGAGGCGGCGGTGCCATCTGCCATATAGCGCCGCTCGCCTTATGTTGAAGCGCCGACCCGTGTGCCAGGTTTGGGGAGGAAGGATGAGGCGCAGCTAAGATAGCCTCTCCACGTGGTTCAGGAATTCCGTCATATACGCGAGCCCTCATCCTCCCATCCTGGGACATCGGGCCAGAGCCCGTCGAAGAGGCATTCCCACGGGGATTGTCCAGGTCTTCGGCGATTCTACCTTGTCCCATAAGGGCCACAGTGGTAGCTCCGTGCTTTGCGTATTTGTAATCCATTGAGAGCAGTAGACGGCCAATGTCGCTGGCCATCACCGCCGCGCCTCTTTACGCCGAGGAAAGCGCCCGTCCATGCAAATAGCATCGGCGGTATCTGCAACACACACTACACGCATTTCCGCCGGTGTCACTGGACGCTGCCGCGTCGCTTCGTGCCCTTCGGCGCCCGCAAGCACCCCCAGCGTCTCCAGAACCTGCCTCACGCACTACACACACTCTCCATCGCATCGCCAACGCCTCTACTCTCATGCCTTATGGACTTTCAGCTGCTCTAACAATACACTAACAATACACATCATGAGGTACGGGTGTCCCCGAGTGGAGCCAGATCGGACGGCGTGCCGCTGAAACTCCTTGCCCCACGTGGGTATAGAAGGCGCGAACCTAGCGGTACCTATAGGGTCTTACAGACAAGTATAGTAATCCCAGCCGAAGCTGCTCAGTTAGAAATGCAACGGTGGAGGGTGTGAATGCATGGGGCAAGGCACGGCAACGCAGCAAGGCACTGGCAAGGCATTGGGACCGACTGAAGCCCCTCTCCAACGTGCGCTCATCATGTGTTCCAGTTAGGCAACCCCGAAGAAGCGAAGATAGGGAGGAGACAAAACCCAGATAGGATGAAGATAGGATTAACATGAAGCCGAAATGGAGCCGAGTTGGAAGAGTTCAACTCAGCCCCATCTCGGCTCAATGTGAATCCTATCTTCAACCCATCTCGGTACTGTTTCCTCCGAATGCTCACCTCAACAAGATCACCAAACCGGAACTGGAAGCCCCCAGGCATTTACTCGGCAGGAAATTCGGCGAAAATGGGCTAACCAGGAAACCAGACCCAAACCAACAGCCAAGAAAAACGAGCCAACCAACAATCCAACAGACAACCCCACAACCTGCCTGGCCGAACCCCTACCGAGTAAATGCCCAGTTGAGAGTTGCGCATATCCCGGTGACCGCCCTCCCCAAGCGGTCACCTTCGTGGGGAGAGGCCCAACCACCTCCTCTTCCCATGGAGTGCCATCTTGTGCACCCCTCCAGAATAATAATAATAATAATAATAATAATAATAATAACAACAATAATAATAACAATAATAGTAATAATAATAGTGCTTCTCTGTCAATGGCTGATGCAAATCTGCACATGCGCCTCCATCGTCTCACCCGTGAGGGGAGTACGAAGAATTGACGATAAGCTCTAATGACACCCCCGCACGGGCAGTTCCAACACTTCCAGACGGACCGGTATGTTCAATGAAGATACTGGTGGCACCGACGGGAATCGAACTGGCGACAGGGCCCAGATGGTAGAACTTGACCACTGGGCTATCACGGTGTCCATAATAACAATAATAATAATAATAATAATAATAATAATAATAATAATAGTGCTTCTCTGTCAATGACTGATGCATTTCTGCACATGCGCCTCCATCGTCTCACCCGTGAGGGGAGTACGAAGAATTGACGATAGGCTGTAATGACACCCCCGCAAGGGCAGTTCCAACACTTCCAGACGGACCGGTATGTTCAATGAAAATACTGGTCCAGACGGACCGGTATGTTCAATGAAAATACTGGTGGCACCGACGGGAATCGAACTGGCGACAGGGCCCAGATGGTAGAACTTGACCACTGGGCTATCACGGTGTCCAAAATAATAATAATAATAATAATAATAATAATTATTATTATTATTATTATTATTATTATTATTATTATTGATGGAGGCGCATGTGCAGATTTGCATCAGCCATTGACAGAGAAGCACTATTATTATTATTATTATTATTATTATTATTATTATTATTATGTATCTCCTGCCAATTGCTGAGCCAAAAGGCCATGTGCATCCAGTCCTCCATCCATAAGGAAAGTCTCCACACCAATCGGTGGAATAAAGGAAGTGACGGCATAGAACATTACTCTAGGAGCTTTATACCAATCAGCCCATTGAAAAGGACCAATGGCCTATGTACTCCCTAATAATAATAATAATAATAATAATAATAATAATAATAATAATAATAATAATAATAATAGACTTATCAGTCAATTGGCCTTTGATCCTGTCGGACATGTGCCTCCATTGGTAGCACGGGGCCGTTCGGTGACGCGGCTCCGCTCCAAAGACTCAATAATAATAATAATAATAATAATAATAATAATAATAATAATAATAATAATAGTGCTTCTCTGTCAATGGCTGATGCAAATCTGCACATGCGCCTCCATCGTCTCACCCGTGAGGGGAGTACGAAGAATTGACGATAGGCTCTAATGACACCCCCGCAAGGGCAGTTCCAACACTTCCAGACGGACCGGTATGTTCAATGAAAATACTGGTGGCACCGACGGGAATCGAACTGGCGACAGGGCCCAGATGGTAGAACTTGACCACTGGGCTATCACGGTGTCCAATAATAATAATAATAATAATAACAATAATAATAACAAAAACAATAATAATAATAATAATAATAATAATAATAATACTATATCTGAGGCGTACTGATGCAGCTAATGGCATATCCTCAACGGACATAAGCCTCCAATACCCTTGTTCGAGGTCCTCCACCCCCCCGTGTCAGTCTCTCGCCTGATGATCGGGGCCACCGATGGAGCTCCTGAGGGCAAGACTGCACTAAGCCGAGGTTATTCCGCAGTCCCAGCAACCTCTTGCAAGACGTCACCGAATGTGCAAGTGCATACACCAAGCGCGGTTGCTAGAGCTGCCTCGAAACCCCACCCATAACAATCTGGTGTCTGCTGGGTCCTGGGCTATCAACCAGCATATGCGGAGTTTAAGATCTTTTACGCGCGCAACGACCCTCCTTTCCAGCATCTACCACCAAAGGGTTATGAGTTGGCGTCACAGTTTAACGCCTTGAGGCCATTGGGCTGGAACTCTGTTTAGCAAGTGTGACTAGGTTTTTTCATCGGGATTTCCCTCAAATATGTCACAGTCAACACTCCAAGGCAGATTTACTATATCTGAGGCGTACTGATGCAGCTAATGGCATACCCTCAACGGACATAAGCCTCCAATACCCTTGTTCGAGGTCCTCCACCCCCCCGTGTCAGTCTCTCGCCTGATGATCGGGGCCACCGATGGAGCTCCTGAGGGCAAGACTGCACTAAGCCGAGATTATTCCGCAGTCCCAGCAACCTCTTGCAAGACGTCACCGAATGTGCAAGTGCATACACCAAGCGCGGTTGCTAGAGCTGCCTCGAAACCCCACCCATAACAATCTGGTGTCTGCTGGGTCCTGGGCTATCAACCAGCATATGCGGAGTTTAAGATCTTTTACGCGCGCAACGACCCTCCTCCCCAGCATCTACCACCAAAGGGTTATGAGTTGGCGTCACAGTTTAACGCCTTGAGGCCATTGGGCTGAATAATAATAATAATAATAATAATAATAGTGCTTCTCTGTCAATGGCTGATGCATTTCTGCACATGCGCCTCCATCGTCTCACCCGTGAGGGGAGTACGAAGAATTGACGATAGGCTCTAATGACACCCCCGCAAGGACAGTTCCAACACTTCCAGACGGACCGGTATGTTCAATGAAAATACTGGTCTGGACGGACCGGTATGTTCAATGAAAATACTGGTGGCACCGACGGGAATCGAACTGGCGACAGGGCCCAGATGGTAGAACTTGACCACTGGGCTATCACGGTGTCAATAATAATAATAATAATAATAATAATAATAATAATAATAATAATAATACTATTTACTATATCTGAGGCGTACTGATGCAGCTAATGGCATATCCTCAACGGACATAAGCCTCCAATACCCTTGTTCGAGGTCCTCCACCCCCCCGTGTCAGTCTCTCGCCTGATGATCGGGGCCACCGATGGAGCTCCTGAGGGCAAGACTGCACTAAGCCGAGATTATTCCGCAGTCCTAGCAACCTCTTGCAAGATGTCACCGAATGTGCAAGTGCATACACCAAGCGCGGTTGCTAGAGCTGCCTCGAAACCCCACCCATAACAATCTGGTGTCTGCTGGGTCCTGGGCTATCAACCAGCATATGCGGAGTTTAAGATCTTTTACGCGCGCAACGGCCCTCCTCCCCAGCATCTACCACCAAAGGGTTATGAGTTGGCGTCACAGTTTAACGCCTTGAGGCCATTGGGCTGAATAATAATAATAATAATAATAATAATAATAATAGTGCTTCTCTGTCAATGGCTGATGCATTTCTGCACATGCGCCTCCATCGTCTCACCCGTGAGGGGAGTACGAAGAATTGACGATAAGCTCTAATGACACCCCCGCAAGGGCAGTTCCAACACTTCCAGACGGGCCGGTATGTTCAATGAAAATACTGGTCCAGACGGATCGGTATGTTCAATGAAAATACTGGTGGCACCGACGGGAATCGAACTGGCGACAGGGCCCAGATGGTAGAACTTGACCACTGGGCTATCACGGTGTCCATAATAATAATAATAATAATAATAATAATAATAATAATAATAATAATAATAATAATAATAGTTATAATAATAGTGCTCCTCTGTCAATGGCGAATGCAAATCTGCACATGTGCCTCCATCGTCTCACCCGCGAGGGGAGTACGGAGATTAGACCGATAGCTCTACTGACACCCCCGCAGGGCACCTCATGCGCTGGCAGAGCGCATGAAATGTCTGCTACCCCTTGAGTACTTCCATTCGACTTACACCCAGTCTTGGTGGAACTCTCTCATATAGAACGTCAATCATTTGTAGTTGATTCCCTGCAAGGTACCCGACACGCCGAGCGGGTAGCTATTCAGGGATGGTCAGAGTCACTCTTCCCTCCCCAACATACTCACTGTAGTCCCTGTTGGGTCGAGGGATGGAGGCGCATGGCCTGGGCTCGGGCATGACAGATCAATACAATACAATACATTATTATTATTATTGTTATATTATTATTATTATTATTATTATTGTTATTATTATTATTATTATTATTATTATTATTATTGTTATTATTATTATTATTGGACACCGTGATAGCGCAGTGGTCAAGTTCTACCATCTGGGCCCTGTCGCCAGTTCGATTCCCGTCGGTGCCACCAGTATTTTCATTGAACATACCGGTCCGTCTGGAAGTGTTGGAACTGCCCGTGCGGGGGTGTCATTAGAGCCTATCGTCAATTCTTCGTACTCCCCTCACGGGTGAGACGATGGAGGCGCATGTGCAGATTTGCATCAGCCATTGACAGAGAAGCACTATTATTATTATTATTATTATTATTATTGTGGCACCGCGATAGCCCAGTGGTTAAGGTCTACCATCTGGGACCTGTCGCCAGTTCGATTCCCGTCGGTGCCAGTATTTTCAAAGGATATTTTCTTTGAAAGTAATGGTCTGTCTGGAAGGCTTGGAGCTGCCTTGCGGGGGTGTCAGTAGAGCCTATCGTCAAATCTTCGTACTCCCCTCGCGGGTGAGACGATGGAGGCACATGTGCAGAAATGCATTCGCCATTGACTGAGAAGCGCTATTATTATTATTATTATTATTATTATTATTATTATTCAGCCCAATGGCCTCAAGGCGTTAAACTGTGACGCCAACGCATAACTCTTTGGTGGTAGATGCTGGGGAGGAGGGTCGTTGCGCGCGTAAAAGATCTTAAACTCCGCATATGCTGGTTGATAGCCCAGGACCCAGCAGACACCAGATTGTTATGGGTGGGGTTTCGAGGCAGCTCTAGCAACCGCGCTTGGTGTATGCACTTGCACATTCGGTGACGTCTTGCAAGAGGTTGCTGGGACTGCGGAATAACCTCGGCTTAGTGCAGTCTTGCCCTCAGGAGCTCCATCGGTGGCCCCGATCATCAGGCGAGAGACTGACACGGGGGGGTGGAGGACCTCGAACAAGGGTATTGGAGGCTTATGTCCGTTGAGGATATGCCATTAGCTGCATCAGTACGCCTCAGATATAGTATTATTATTATTATTATTATTATTATTATTATTATTATTATTATTATTATTATTGGACACCGTGATAGCTCAGTGGTCAAGTTCTACCATCTGGGCCCTGTCGCCAGTTCGATTCCCGTCGGTGCCACCAGTATTTTCATTGAACATACCGGTCCGTCTGGACCAGTATTTTCATTGAACATACCGGTCCGTCTGGAAGTGTTGGAACTGCCCTTGCGGGGGTGTCATTAGAGCCTATCGTCAATTCTTCGTACTCCCCTCACGGGTGAGACGATGGAGGCGCATGTGCAGAAATGCATCAGCCATTGACAGAGAAGCACTATTATTATTATTATTATTATTATTTATTTATTTTCATTGAACATACCGGTCCGTCTGGAAGTGTTGGAACTGCCCGTGCGGGGGTGTCATTAGTGCCTATCGTCAATTCTTCGTACTCCCCTCACGGGTGAGACGATGGAGGCGCATGTGCAGATTTGCATCAGCCATTGACAGAGAAGCACTATTATTATTATTATTATTATTATTATTATTATTATTATTATTTTGGACACCGTGATAGCCCAGTGGTCAAGTTCTACCATCTGGGCCCTGTCGCCAGTTCGATTCCCGTCGGTGCCACCAGTATTTTCATTGAACATACCGGTCTATTTCTGGACCAGTATTTTCATTGAACATACCGGCCCGTCTGGAAGTGTTGGAACTGCCCTTGCGGGGGTGTCATTAGAGCTTATCGTCAATTCTTCGTACTTCCCTCACGGGTGAGACGATGGAGGCGCATGTGCAGAAATGCATCAGCCATTGACAGAGAAGCACTATTATTATTATTATTATTATTATTAGGGGTGCACAGTATGGCACCCCACGGGAAGAGGAGGTGGTTGGGCCTCTTTCCACTGGTTCCGAGGCTATGTTGTTGTGTTGTTCTTATAAGACATACACCACGTGGGGTCAAAGGGGTATATTCATTCCGAGATCTAGGGGTGGTGACGGGTTTCGAGGCGTCCCAGACACTTACCGCCAAACGTCCTCATGCGCTGGCAGACCGCATGAAATGTCTGCTACCCCTGTGAGTACCTCCATGCGGGACCTACCCAGTCTCGTGGAGCTCTCACGCGGGGAAGATCAATCATTTGTAGTTGATTTCCTGCAAGGTACCCGACACTGTGCAGGTAGTAGGGACTTCCTTTTGGGGCTTTCTATGCAGGATGGTTAGAGTCACTCTTCCCTCCCCAACATACGCACTGTAGTCCCGTTGGGTCGAGGGATGGAGGCGCATGGCCCTCGGGCTCAGCCATGACAGATCAATATATATTTACTATTATTGTTACTATTATTATTACTATTATTATTGTGGACACCGTGATAGCCCAGTGGTCAAGTTCTACCATCTGGGCCCTGTCGCCAGTTCGATTCCCGTCGGTGCCACCAGTATTTTCATTGAACTTACCGGTCCGTCTGGAAGTGTTGGAACTGCCCTTGCGGGGGTGTCATTAGAGCCTATCGTCAATTCTTCGTACTCCCCTCACGGGTGAGACGATGGAGGCGCATGTGCAGAAATGCATCAGCCATTGACAGAGAAGCACTATCATTATTATTATTATTATTATTATTATTATTATTATTATTATTATTATTATTATTATTATTATTATTGTTATTGGACACCGTGATAGCCCAGTGGTCAAGTTCTACCATCTGGGCCCTGTCGCCAGTTCGATTCCCGTCGGTGCCACCAGTATTTTCATTGAACATACCGGTCCGTCTGGAAGTGTTGGAACTGCCCGTGTGGGGGTGTCATTAGAGCCTATCGTCAATTCTTCGTACTCCCCTCACGGGTGAGACGATGGAGGCGCATGTGCAGATTTGCATCAGCCATTGACAGAGAAGCACTATTATTGTTATTATTATTATTATTATTATTATTATTAGGGAGTACATAGGCCATTGGTCCTTTTCAATGGGCTGATTGGTATAAAGCTCATAGAGTAATGTTCTATGCCGTCACTTCCTTTATTCCACCGATTGGTGTGGAGACTTTCCTTATGGAATGGAGGACTGGATGCACATGGCCTTTTGGCTCAGCAATTGGCAGGAGATACATTATTATTATTATTATTTCTTCCTTCCTTCTCCGCCTCTCCTTTTCAATATGTTCCTTTCTTCATTTCTCATTTGCTTCTTAATCGTTTTTTTGTTTCTGCTCTCTCGTCTGTTCTCTGGAGCCAGGTTCTGTGACGGGTGCAAGTTTAAGCGTTCGCAAAAAGGACGCAAAGAGGAAGCCAGGTTCGGAGCCTTTACCTTGTCGGAAAGAGAGCGAATGTCTGGTTGATATCATATTTCGGGAATGTTTTAGAACAAACTTTATATGCAATATGTATAGGCATTTATTTACATGCATGACTAAAAAGAAAATTTTATGGCATACGTGTAAATATCTGCATTCTGCTGTATTTATGCTCATCTCTGATGCGATCAAAAGGTAGGGTGATTAGATGAGTTTTTATTCACCTGGTACCTGGTGTAATGTTGCTGTTTCTTGCTCAGGTGTTGCCTGTGCCCGGTCAAATCGGGTGCGCTTAAGCGAACAGGTTCTCTGCTGCTTTCTTTGTGTATCCTCGCGTATGGGTGGCGGGTGTGCTGGGTAGAGGATGGCAGGTGGGCGCACGCGGCAGCTAGCCAGTGGATTCCAGAGATCGAGTACGACAACGTGGAGCAGCCCAAGCTCATCAAGGGCCTCCAAAACTTGAATCCGGTTAGCCATGCGTCTCGTGTGTGTTCTGAATTTATTTTGCCTTGTGAGGGCATCTGCTTTGACCAGTGCTCACCAAGCATTGAGTTGCAAAGCTCTGTCATGTGCTGCCTCCTGTGTGCAAGGATCGCTGGAAACTCTACTGCTCCGTGTGTAAGACCAGGGATGGTGTGTGCCTTCAATGCATGCACGGTGGGCGCACTCTCACACAGACAAATCATGATTAGGCTGGTTGTGGTCCTGTAGCCTCTTGCCGGCAGGCCTTTCACGTGTTTTGCGCCAAGATCGCCACCATGCGAGGTCGCGCGGCTCGGCACGCCTTGTGACCGGTCGCAGCTGATGTGGTCGGCTATAGGGGAGATGCGCATGGAGCAGCTGTTTGTGAAGAACATCCTGCACCCGGACGACCCGAGCCAGCTCAGCGACATCGGCTATATCACATTCTGCAGCAAGCACAAGGTATGTTAGATAGATGGATAGATAGCTCGACGCCTGCGGTTGTAACTGTGCTTGCCTTGCAAAACAACAGTGTATGGCCTCTTGTGCGCTTGCTTGTTGTGTTTGTGCAGGACGAGCCGTTCGACGAGGATGAGTACGTGGCGAGGGAGAGGCTGTTGCGCTACCCGCAGCTTTACAAGCGAGGCGGCGTCTCCACCACCAGCGCCAGCACGGAGAGCACCAAGGTAACTCGCGCGCTAGCCAAGGGCCCTGTTCATGTGTCTCATCTCCTGTTTATATCTGGCATGCCTCAGAAGGACGAGACGAGTCAACAGGACAAGCAGAAGGATACTGCGGCCAAGCGAAGACTGCTGAAAAACGCGCGACGGCGCGAGCTGCGGAGGGTAAAAAAGGAACAGCTTGGACGGTTGCCCTTGCACAAAGACGCACTCAAAGCGAAGAAAGGCGCACTCAAGAGCAGCAAGCACGCCACACCAGGCACATCAACAATGGGAAAGGAGAGATCAGGTGGCACGGGTTCGAAAGAGGACAAGCGCAAAAAAACAAGCAGGTT
>WBZZ01005750.1:40000-60000 GCA_019918135.1 Paulinella micropora | reverse complement strand
TAATTGTGCGTAAGTTAGACTAGTAGTCTAAATTGCAACTGTGACTTGATCGGAATCCGGGATTTATTGCGGACTAAATAAGTCATTACTGTAACTGTAATTATCCATGAACGATAATCGATTCAACTGAAAGTCTGTCAGCAGCCTGAAGTCAGGCCCGATTGACAAAGTGGTTTTCGATCTACCAAAGTAAATGGGAAGCGGTCCGAAGCGTAAGAGGAAAATAGAAATGGTATCAAGAGATATTTTGTCGGTTAAGATCAGAAAGATATTATTTATTGCAAGCGGGTCTATATCCACTCAATCCAAGCACTCTGAGAATAACCTAATCTTCCTCCTCTACAAAAAGACTCAGAGAGGAAACCAGTATGGTGAGAAAATGTAGGAGACTATCAGAGCTAAGCAACAAAAAGGAAACAGAGAGCCATTCCCTATGGTCCGCACTAACGATAAGATTTCGGGTCCGGCAGAGTCGACGTGTGATAGATTTAGGTAGTTAGAGAGGTGTTTTGGCCCGCAGTGCATGTGTACCTGAAGCAGTAAGGGGGGGCACCTACGCTCAATGGACAAAGGCCTCCGCAATGCTTGCAGTTGTGAACCGGCAACCGCGGGTGCGTCCCCCTCTTACCGGTCGTAGACTTCACACACGAAGAATTTATATAACAATAATGAGAACAATTCCCGCCAGTTCAACTACCGAAGTCAAAAAGATAAGTGTACCGTCCTGAAATTGACCCACGAAACGCGGCGTACTGATATGGATAAAAAGTATAATGGTAAAAAGCTGTTGCCACCAGTACCAGAACCGTTAGTAGGACAATTAATTTTACTTTTAGTGATTACTTTGTGACTGGTAAGTAATTTATCCGTACAGTTCTAGTCAATAATTGTAACGGCTGTAACGGTTCATATTGGCATTCAGAATTGGACACTGACCATTGTGTAATAATTACAGTCGTGCGGACTTTATTTCAGTTTCATTATTATCTTTGAGTTTGTCAGTTCTGCTATCGTGCGGATTAAAAGTGTCGATTGGTATCGTGGCTTCTAACGAAGTTTCTCAGCAAACCGGCGTCTAAGATATGAAAGTTAGATGCGTGCGTGATAGTGTATTACCTAATCAACTGTTATGAGCTGCTGGGGAAACGAATTCAGTCGGCACCATGCGATCTGAGCATGAGAGAATTGATGTCTCTCACACTTGTGTTTAGCGGAAATAAAAAGGATTTACAGAGCTGCTGCTATTACCAGATAGAGGAGTATGTATACTGGATTAGCACAACACTTGGTGCACTGGATATGTTTCATGACTCGGATGCTTTCCAAGACCATAAAGCGGCAAGAACAAAATATGGTTTTGATAGAGACAGGATGAGAAAAGCAGAAGAAATAGAAGAACAGAGAGAACCACACGAGGTGGACACTGTGACACCGGAAGGATCAGACGAAGAAGATGAAACAGAGACACAACAAACACGACAACAGAGACAGAGAAGTAGCCAAACACCACAAGACCAGAAGACACAGACAGAGAAACCGGCCGACTGGAAAGACCTCTCAAAGGAAGAGAAGAAAGCTTGGGAGGATAGGGCGAACAGAAAGAAGAAAAGAGAGATGACAAGAACCAACAAGGACGTGTACTTGCTGAGGAAGAAGAAATACAGAGAAGAACAGCAGTATCTCAATGCATCGCTACAGAATGTTCCAACTTCTCGTAACAACAGCATTATCGGAATCTAAGGTGGTTCAATTTCTTCGCAGTAAAAACATTAATTGCCCGTTTGAGAAAGTCGACATTGTCAAAGCAAAATACTGTTATCTAAGTGGTGCGGCGAGATACATAGAGGAGAAAGCATTTAAAGAGATGAGACCGAGACAGACAGAGGATATGGATGAGTAGCTAACACAACATCTACTACAGAAAAACTGGCTATAAGCTCTGAGAGGGAAGCCCTTTGAGCCAGCAACAACGCGATACGTTTGGGACTATCACCTGAGAAGCGAAGGGCAATGAGGGAGTGGAGAGATCGGTCTTCCCGGTCCCGGTATTCGAACATGCGATGGTGGAGGAGATTTCCATAATTATGACTGCATCTTTGCTGAGTCTTGGTACTTTGTTTGCGTACATGTTCGCAATTTGTTAGCTTGCTGTCCAGGTACAAGGAGAAGTATGGTGTTGAGTTGCGCTCCGACATGCTGTGCGCCTATCACTCCTATAACCCCTGCGACGGGGTTAAATCCATGCATTCAGATGTTTTTTTGAAGGATCAGATGGAGCAGGGCAGGCCGTTTGAATTCGTGGAGGATTGGTTGCAGTCGGCGGCGGGTGCAGGATACGAGAATCACCGGTACTATGGGCATGACGCGGATGTAATCCGAGAGTGGGTGAAGAGGAATCCAGTCAACCCCCGGAAGCTGACGTCCTGGCATTTGCGCCAGTTGCGTTCGTGGGTATACTACAAGAAAGACGACAACGACGAGAAGGTATTCACGCCTGGCATTGCCTATGGTGCATTTCATAACGACGTGGAATTCAAAGACCGGGTCATAGTCGATATGCGGCAAGACAAGGATGCCGGGGGCAAAAGGTGCGAGAAGTGCACGCAGCATTTCATGAAACCTTGCCCCGCACACAAGAAAGGTGAGAGGTGCCATTCAGCGAGGCGTCGGGTTGGGGGGCTAGCGCCTGCATTCCATGTCCGGTCCGGAGCCACTGACGGGATGGACGACGACGAAAAAGCTGCTTACTTCGACGCCCTTGGGCGCAATAAGAGAGCGCGCAAGAAAAAGGCAAAGGGGAGGTTTAGGGACCTCAACAAGGAAGCTCTCGTAGAACTTCTGGGTAACTTGGGCCTGTCCACTGATGGCAAAGTGGAGGTACTTAGGCAGCGGTTGGAGGACGCCGTACCAGCGAACCAGGAGGGCGCGAAGAAGGGCGCGAAGAAGGGAGCGCAAAAGCGCAAGCGTGCCAATCAGCCTGCGGTAGTGCGTAGCGCAAAAAAGCCCAGGCGGGCGGCAGCGCAAGTCAACTACGCGGAGTCCGACGCGGAGGAAGGCGAGGACGAAGCATGGCAAGAGGAGGACGAGGAGGAGGAAGTGGAGGGAGGAGGAGGAGCGAGCGGCTGTCGACGTGGGTGGCGTGTGGACTTGTCAGTATTGCCAGTTTAAAAACAAAGTGCCTCCGCCGGGCAGCGATGGTTGTGAGGGATGCGAGCTTTGCGGAGGGGGGCAGACTGGATCGGAGGAAGAAGATGAGGAGTACATCTGATTTAAAGTGTAACAATCCGCAAATGATCAGCGTTGAAGTAAGCAGCTTTTTTTGGTTTAGGTCGGCAGGGCTGGCTATGGGGTAGGTCGGTGGCGCCGGGCGCCGGGAGTCACTGTACGGCCGCAAAGTGGCGCAGTGTGAGGAAGGTTTGAGGAAGGTAATGATTGTATCCCTTCTTTCCTGTTTTCATCGCATTTTATAGTTACTGACCAGCTCAAGGGTACGCACGTAATGCAGTTGAATTGGGGTGGGTCTATCTCCTTTGGAGATAAGACAGAGTATATCCTCGTGCATATGCATGGCACTAGGATTAAGCACGGTGCCACTGTGAATGAGAACCTATCATTCCTTTATCACCGTCATCCTCCGTGCGGACATGTCACGTTCAACACTCGAACCATGGCTGCAGACTCTTGACCTTGAGATTGACGGAGCCTCTGATAATGTAGCCACACTGCGGCAGCCTAGATGTTTTATTGCCATTGATGCAAGGTAGGTTGGAAATGTACTGTGTGTACAAACCGTATGTGCAGACACAACACACACAACCGTGACATCCAGGACCAGCGACATTATGTTACTCCGAGTCGTTATTTTGGTTGGAACAAGTGCTTCACAACCACCGTGCCCAACCTTGCTCAGAGACTGTACCAAAGAGGAAGCGCTACTGCGTTTCTTTTTGTTGATAACATGTCTTTTATTTTCTCACTAACACTGATTTTCAGTCTCTCTTTCCGCGGCGCTAGGATATAGAACTTGAATGATTCATTCGGTGGTGTGTCAGGGTCACACTGATCAAAAGAACTTCTAGTATCTGTTTTGACTGCAAGTACAAAGGGTGTTTCATGTGGGAGGGGGGGTGGGGGGGGGGGGGGGTAGTTCGCTTATCCCCATTGGGTCGCGGATGGCCAAAACAGCTAGAAAGCCATACTCCCAATTGTCTCAGTCTGGATCTCTACTGTTAAATGGTGGTGGCCCCGGATCCACTTGAACCCTTTGTGTAACGATGTATCGAACATGCGGTAAGCCATGTTCTCAAGTTGACTGACCAAAGGACGGTGCGGAACTTCGGAAGATAGTAGGTAATCTCACTGTGACTATCAATAAATTCTTACATTTAAGTAGAAATGGGGGACATATGGGAATTATTATTAGTGATGAAGCAGTTTGGTGTGTCTGTGGCGGCTATGCTATCTCAGTAGTAGCCCCACAAGACACGTTTGAGATGGATGCCTTCAGCCTCAGCCGCCCACGAAATGTTGTCGACTGCCTGCTGCACGTCGACCCTTGCTCTTTTCTGTTGAAGGCCTAATGCCTCTCCTTCCAGACTAAATGCAACTGATTAAAGCTGCTGACGCAGAGTCCCGGCCGCTAATCAAGGCTCGATAACCTGTTAGTGACACTAACACTATTATACCACTATTATTAATATTAATAGAATAATCTATGATAGCCTACGGTAACTACACTCTATCAGCAGTACTACAGCTTTAATAAGAAAAGGCGCCAACAGAACACGCCACGTAACTTGACTGGCCGGATCATAAGTAATGGCTCTACCGACACCGTTTGATGATAGTACGGCCGGTCCTTAACTATGAATTAAGATTATTAGTTCCAACAGTTTCATGACGTCAAAACTATTAATATTCATAGCGAGCGGAAGACTGGACATGACCTTTCAAAAACAACAGTTGAACGACAACAACGACAACAACAACAACAACAACAACGACTCTCACAACAACAACAACAATAACAACAACAACAACAATAACAACAACAACAGGAACAGCAACAGCAGCAGCAGCAACAGCAACAACAGCAGCAGCAGCAGCAACAACAACAACAAAAAACAAACAAACAAACAAACAAACAAAAAAAAAAAAAAAAAAAAAAAAAAAAAAAAAAAAAAAAAAAAAAAAAAAAAAAAAGATAATATATATCAAAAGAAGTGGCTAATACAGGTGAGGACGAAGAGTAAAACAGAACTAACAGAGGGTAGAATACAAAAAGAAAAGACAGAATGAAAGAGAAAGGAAAAACATGAAGGATGGACATGAAAATTGAAGAGGAACGAAAAAAGAGGGACAAAGCCGGGAGGGAGCAAGGGAAGCACTCTGGCTTCTTTGATCTCACTTCTTTTTGAGGACGAGGCGAGGAAATGTTTTAATAATGTGCTAGGTCCGCATGAGGCCGTCGCCTGCGCTGGCCATGGACCATTCCTCCTGCGCCGCTCATTGCTCTTGCACCCAGCCCCTTCAAACGCATCACTGGAGACGTTCACGCGACAACGCCGTTTAGGTTGATATTCCTTTTTGCGGTCTGCAATAAAGCCATGATAAAGCCCAAAGCAGAGCTAAAGGGCTTTGGAAAAACGCTTTGACATAGCATGCTCAGCACGGTCCTCAGATCTAGATTGAGCACAGTAGGTCTAACAGTTGGAAGATTTCGCCTTTAGGAAGTCCCCGTAATAAATAATAAACAAAAAGATAGGACGATGCCAGAGTCACGGCTAGAAATCTCAGGACTAAGGATTTCCCATGGCAACTGCTCTGCGGAATCTATATCTCCGATAACAGGGATGATGTATTTTATAATACATATCTCATGTACCAGGCTGACCGCGGCCACGTATCACATTTACTGTCTGCACATATCTCATGTACTGACCGCACATATCGCGTGTATTGTCCTCACATATTTCATGTACTGACCAAAGCGGCTCGGTTGTGCTTGACACTCGCTGTACACATAGGCCCACTTCGCAATCATTTTATCCAGTAGATCTACGCTCAAGCCATGAAAATCACCATAACGCTTGGACGCTTTACAGCAAGCGCTTGCAACCGGGGTGCTGAGCTCGTGCCATGCAAACATGCTGACTGAGAACAACAAACTAGACGTGGAGACGCGAATCAGGTCTATGCATTGCGCACCATCCGCGCGCAAAGCTGAGGACAGCACATGCGCGCTGGCTACACCACAGGGTGGATGGCAAGGAAACAGAGAAGCAACAGGCCGTCGCGGCCGCAGGGAGGCAACAGGAAGAACAGCACGGCAGTAGCGAGTTCAAATAGCGGGGCGAATGCGGATGATCATGGAGCTGGAGGGGCGCGGCTTCTTCTTGTCCATCAAGGGCGCCACCGCCATGCTGTTGAGCTTCACCGCCGCCAGCATGACCTGGCGGAACTTGTGCGCGTAGTCCATGCACTCGCCTCCTTCAGACCACCGCCCGGCGCTCCCGCTTACCTTCTCTGCCTCCTTCTCTTCTTCTTCTTCTTCTTCTTCTTCTTCTTCTTCTTCTTCTTCTTCTTTTTGCAAGTCCTGCCGGTGGCTGTGCCCGTTTGTCTGTTTTGCTGTCAAGGGCTTATCTCCGCTGCTCCGACTTGAACCTGAAAGTCTATTCTCATTCTTTTTGCCTCCCAAACCCTGCCCCTACAAAATAGAAAGAGGAGATGAAAGAAAGGGAAAATGAATAGGAATATAAATAATTGGAATAGCGATAGGAATAGAAACACAAAGAAAACAGATGGAATACATATCAAAAGGAGAAAACAGTAAGAAAATCAAGAGAAACGAGAAAAGGAAATGGAAGAGGGATAGAAATGGGAAAATGAAAAACAACATGAATGGGGGGGGGGGGGAAATTGGAATCAGAAAAGGAAATACAAATAGAAAAATGAATATGCATGCGGTGCAGACTTGCTGAAATGCTTGAAGTTAGAAGCTGCAGGGACAGTGTTGTGTCAAGGAGAAGGCAGCAAGGAAGCACTTGTGCGACAAGCATGCCCGCCTTGCCCCCCCCACCCACCCACCCACCCCCCAAGACTGTAGAGATGCCACCTGCTGCCGCTCCGACGCCGCTGTCGCCATGCTTCCCCTGCAGCACAACATGGTAGGTATGTATAAATGCGTCTATGTACCTACGTTTGTTTGGTATGCATGTATGTATGTATGTATGTATGTATATTAATAATAATAATAATAATAATAATAATAGTGCTTCTCTGTCAATGGCTGATGCATTTCTGCACATGCGCCTCCATCGTCTCACCCGTGAGGGGAGTACGAAGAATTGACGATAGGCTCTAATGACACCCCCGCAAGGGCAGTTCCAACACTTCCAGACGGACCGGTATGTTCAATGAAAATACTGGTCCAGACGGACCGGTATGTTCAATGAAAATACTGGTGGCACCGACGGGAATCGAACTGGCGACAGGGCCCAGATGGTAGAACTTGAAATAATAATAATAATAATAATAATAATAATAATAATAATAATAATAATAATAGACTTATCAGTCAATTGGCCTTTGATCCTGTCGGACATGTGCCTCCATTGGTAGCACGGGACCGTTCGGTGACGCGGCTCCGCTCCAAAGACTCGACTGGCAGTGCAATGTGCAAATGAGCGTGCTGTGCATGTGCAAGTGGGTGCAAGGAGTGAGAGGAGTTATCTGCCGAGAAGAAGTCCGCGACGCTGCGCTGACCTCCACCTACAACAGATCTAGCCAGACATTCTACCTGACTAGGCCTTCCCCTCCTTCTACCCACCTCCTGAACGACCGTGAGGTCGATCACCTCCTCCTCCTCCTCCGCCCCCTCTGCCTCCCTGGTCTGCGCCTCCAACTCCTCCCACTCCTTCCAGATGGTGGCAACAAACCTTCCTAACTCCTCCTCCACCTCTTCTGGGACAGGGATAAACAAAACGCCGAGCATCGCCGCCATCTTTTCATCCTCCCCCTTCAGCCATTCCTCTTTGAAGAGCCTCATCTCCTCCTCTGCCTCCCGCAGTTCCCTGTGATAAAGCCCTCCTCGATTCAGCATGAGGGGCTGCCGGGCTTGCGCCTCATCGATAAACTTAAACAGTGCTCACGAGAGCTCGCAAACGTTGGGCAATGCAGCAGGAAGTGACGTAACGACTCGTTAACCTCAGTGCCACACAAGGCGAAACAGCTTGAGCAGTCCGGCGAGCATGAGCCAAATTTGGATCGGTAGAGGCGAAGGCGATTGTTGCAGCTCAACAATCGCCTTCTGATAAGGTTGTGACTTCCCCCCTCCAGCGCCCGCCAACGTGGGAAAGCAGAGCGGGAAGACATCTGGCTAAGCAGCACCCTAAGCCCATCAGAGGGCTTAGCCTGCCGCTCCCAGCCAGCTACTTCCTGCCGGACAGACCATTGCTTTACCACCTCGTTCCAGTTCGCCAGAGCGGCCCGCCAGTCCTTATCATCTACCGTGCCATCTTCGTTCACGACCCGCTTGAGCGCATCCAAGCCCTCCCGCAGCCTGTGATCTGCTAAGATCAAATTTTCCGTATCTTCCTTCCATTTGCACCGACCCGTGTTGTAAAGCCTGCGTGTTAGCGCTGTGTTGCCCAGTAACTCGATGCGCCCTAGGAACCGAAGCCGGGCCGCCTTGGCAAGGATGCTAAAACTCGGCGTGCGGCCTAAACCCCTGGTGATGCAGCCGCTTGTGCGCGTACCAACACCCAAGATGACCCGCAGGGGCGCTACCAACGCGCCCTCCAGCTTACTCAGCTTGTTGGCGCCCGGCAGATCCCAAAAAGCCGATGCGTAAAGCAACTTTGCGCCAACCATTTGCTGCCAATTCATCAGCCGAAGACGCGCTGGAACTTCATGGGCAATCCAGAGGGGATAGCAGGCAGCCGTTCCCGCTACAGTGATTTCCGCCGCCCGCTTCGCTTGCGGTTTATCGGAGAGGGTGTCCGTGAGCAGAACTCCCAGGTATTTGTAGTGGTCGGTGACGTTGAGAACCTTGCCCCGGAACCTCACGCATGGGGGCGACTTTTTTGACTTGGCGTGCCCGTATATCGGCATGACTTCCGTCTTGCCCGGTTTCAGGTTGATTTCAAGCCGATAGTCCTCCACGAATGTCGCCACGACATTTACAATCTGTTGAAGCTCCGTGACACTATGCGCAATTACCGCAACGTCGTCGGCGTAAAGCAGGGTCCGTATGTCTTCGATGCGGTTGAGGTCCTCGATCTCCAACTCTTTCGCGATTCGGACCGTTAGCTCATCCATGAAGACGTTGAACAGCGACGGTGACAACGGCGACCCTTGCTGAACTCCCATCTCTTCCAGCACTTCACCAGTGAGTTCGCCATCGACTAGCACCCGCGATGACGTTCTTCGGTAAAAACGCCGCAGAATGCGATAGAACTTGCCCTGTACCCCCATCTGGGTTAGCCTCTGAAACAACCCGGCCCGCCAAACCGTAGGGAATGCCTTTCTCAGATCCACGAACAAAACGAAAGAACGGAGGCCAGCTTGTTGTCTAAGGCGCAGACGCTCCTTAAGGACAAAAATCTGGTCCCCCGTACTACGTTTTGGCCGGAACCCACCCTGCTCTGGGCGAAGCCTGCCCGGCTGATCGATGAAAGCCGTAAGCCTCGCCGCCATAAGGGACAGATACATCTTACCCAGACAGCTCAGAATCGCGATGTCTCTCCAATTTTCCGGATCGGTTGGGTCGCCTCCTTTTGGGATGTTGACGATAATCGCTTTGCCCCAGTCGCTGGGGGTGTATTCGCACGATTTCAACCAGTTGAAGAAGCGCACCAGAAAGCTCACAATCCGCGTGCCTCCGTACTTGAGCATCTTGTTCTTGATCTTATCCGGTGAGCACGCTTTGTGATTCTGGAGATTTTCCTGGCAGAGCTCCACTTCCTTCTCGGTGTAATCATAGTCCAGCGGGCCCGTCTCAGTCCGGATCTCCTCGGCTTGCGCCATGGCCTCGAATTGGTCGCGCAGGTTGTCGTTATACTGGAAGGTTTCGCGGGCCTTCCGCTCGGGCTCAATCCGCGCTGCTTCCTCATCAGAACCGACTTCCTCTACACATGCATCCTCCAAAAACTGGTTTTCTTTGGGGACCACCATACGTCGGCGGTATTCTTCCCATTCTTGTAGTTTTTCCCGGAGTGTGCATGCCAGAGTGCCATCGGGCTTCCGAACAGGAGCAGAAGCGTTCGACCGCCGAACCCCGCCCAAACGCTTTGACAGCTTCCAGTACGTGGCCATGGTAGCGCTCCTGAAGTTGGCAGCGGTGTCATTCTGGACCCGCTTCCACGCTTGCTCCTTCTTCTCCTTGCATAACCTTCTGACCACCTTCCTCGCTTCTTTATATCTTTGCCAGGCCTCTCGGTTGGCCTCATTCCTTCGCCAGAGGCCGTATGCCTCTCTCCGTCGCGCAATCGCTTCCCTAAGACTCTCATCAAACCATGCATTAGTAAACCCTGGCCTAATCACCCGAACTCCCAAGACCTTCACGGCTGCGCCCGTGAAAGCTCGGACCACTAAGCTAGCGACCCTATCTACCTCCTGCTGAAGCTCATCCGGGTCCTCCACTGCTGATAGATCTGGGAGGCCATCTGGCAACAACCCCGATATACCAGCTGCAAAGGTCTCGTCGTACTTCAACCTAAGCTTAGACAGCTCACTCTCCTTACCCTCAACTACCCTGCCTATCAAGCGCTCTGCCTTGAATGCTTTGTACCTCTTTACCTGCTTTTTGGGGGGTGGCTGTCCCCCCCAGACCAGTTCCGCCCACACAGCTTTGTGGTCGATATCAAGGTCTACCTCGTCGACGCCGAAGCTTGCCTCCTCCGCCAGCTCGGAAGAGACGCAGATGTAATCCAGTAGATGCCTTCGTCCACCTACATTTTCCTGCCTAGACCACCAATATTTGTCCCCCCGTGGTTGCGAAAACCCACTGAGATTGCGCAACCCCGTGGCAACAAGCATCGCAGCCAGCAACTCACCATTCTCACTCCTAACCCCTCTACCCCTCCCATCTATCTCGCCAAAGAGGCCCACCACTCCCTCCTCCCGCGCTATTCTGGCGGGCCCCAGCTTAGCATTAGCATCACCAACCGTAACCACATGACCTTTGGTGGCGAAGTAGGAGACGGCCGCCTGCCACGCCTCATAGGCTGCAATAGATTCCTCTCGTTGATTTTCTTGGGGGAAGTAGCCGTTGCCGACGAACACATCCGACGCCGTCGCGCTCCGAGACGACAGCCTCACCCACAATTGCTGTGGGTGTGGAACAGGCGCCTGTACAATGGTAGCGCACGGTGCCAGATAGTTGGCCACCAACGTCAAGACTCCCCCAAGAGACGCGAGCCCGCACCAGTTGCAGCCGCTTTGCCGAGGACTGCGAAGCCGTCGACTTGGAGCTTCTCCACCTTCTGCGACGATAGGTTGTGCTCTTGGACTCCGACGATCACCCAGCCTCGCTCCTTGTAGTGCTCCGGCCATTCCCCAAAGCCTGGGCTATCCGCACCCACTTTGCCTTGCCAATTATGTGAGGCCACCCTCAGTGGGAAGCCTTTCACAAATTGGGAAGAACGAAGCTGATGCCGATGCCTGCGCTTCGGTTGAGCCCGCCTGGAGCCCTCCGCCACCCTCCACGGCCCATCCTGCACCCTCCGCCCCAGCTCCTCCAGCTCCCGCATCCCGCCCCACTCCGCCAAGGGAGATTCACCGCTTGAGGCTTCGCCCTGGGGCTCGTCGACTTCCACGTCGAGCACCCAGTAGCCAAATCCCTGCTTGCGAAGCTCCCTCTGCATCTCTACATACTGGGCACCCCCCCGTGCAGCCCGCTGCTTCTCTCTTTCCCGGAAAGTCCTACCCGTCGCAACGTGAACCTTTCCCGTGAAGAACTTACGCTCTCGCAGCAGCCGCACCATCTTCTCCGCCTCCTCACAAGACGCACATTTAATCCGCAAATGTCGCCCACTACCTCTGCCCGCGAATTCCACCTCGACTTCCCCGAGACCGAGAATTCGGAGCTCTCGCGCCATGACCACTGTCTGAGAGACATGCGATAGCCCCCATACTATGCAACATCTCTTATCCAGCTCATTTCGTACCTTCCTCCGCCACCTCCTCGGTGGCGGTACCGCTTGCCACACGCCGTGACCAGACCTTTCCGGACGTGACTTCTCTTCCGAGGTTGGGGAGGGTGATCGAGATGCAGCAGGATTGCTGGCTCTACGTGATTCAGGTTGCCCGTCAGGTACGCGAGCACTCGACCACCCCACCCCGGCCGAGTAGCCATCGCCACCCGCAGGCGCACTCCCACGGGGAACGTCTAAACCTGAAGGATTACCGCCTTGACCCATAGGGCCAGCACTAGCGGCCGCGCTCTTCGCATAAGAACCTGACATAAGTGGTATGGGACCCCGGTGCCGCATTGATCGAGTTGTAAACTCGATAAATGAGGACCCAGGTGGGGTTATTTAAAGCTCAACCCTTAAAAAGCATACGTGTACGTATGTATAGGAATACACACAAACACTCACCTGCATCCGTAACCAGGCACGAGGCAGACCCGCTGTGCATCATCGAGGTAGGTGTCGTGGCAAACCACCCTGCGTCCGATAAACGCTGCAAGTGAGTCATCTACCGAGAGCACAGAGTGACAGGCCCGTGCACGTGTAACCACCACCCCATAACCCTCCGCCAGAGCAACCCCATGGCATCCGCAGGATGAGCACGAAGAGTGCTGAGAGAGAGGGTGAGCCAGGAGCCCCGCTCCGGTCCGTCGTTACTTTGGTCATTTAGTCGTTTCAAGGCTTGTGGTAAGGTGTAGGGCCTCTCGCCTTCGTACAAACTCCGACCGACAGTAGTTTGGTTGACCATCCTTCGCGGTGACCCTCTGAACACAACCCCCTCCCCCAGTGCCCACCCCTTGTGATTCCAGAGGCCACCCCGAGCCAAGAGCCATGAGTATGATGAGCAACTCACATGAGTTACTCTCAGTAATTGGGACCCGTCTCATAAATCAATGGAACGCTTATCGTGCGCCCCTCATAGGCTCAGCCCGCCCATGTGAAAGCTAGGCCTCGCCCAAAGCAAAGCAAAGCAAAGCAACAACAACAACAACAAAAAAAAAAAAAACAAAAAACAAAAAAAAAAAGAAAAAAAAAAAAAAAAGAAAAAGAGAGAGAGAGAGAGAGAGAGAGAGAGAGAGAGAGAGCGAGAGCGAGGCCGCCGTGGCTCGCCCGCAATCCAGCTGGGTGCACCTCGTCACAACCACTCATCGGCGTGAGCTCATAGCTGTGTGCGACATAGGTACAAGAGCAAGAGGAGAAACAGTGTGCCAGCGTGGATGTGTGGGTGAGGCAGTGCGGTGAGGCAAAGCAGCGATGCCAGTCGAATCCCTGGAGACGGAACCTAGCATCAAAAACATCGTATAAGTCTACCCCAGGCCTCCATCCACCGAGTGGTGAGCTCGATAAAAGAAGACCCGAGTGGGGTTATTTAAAGCTCAACCCTTAAAAAAGCATAAACATGTACGCCGCCAGGAACCCAACAACAATAACATAGCAGCCAGGAACCCAACAACAATAACATAGCAGCCAGGAACCCAACAACAATAACATAGCAGCCAGGAACCCAACAACAATAACATAGCAGCCAGGAACCCAACAACAATAACATAGCAGCCAGGAACCCAACAACAATAACATAGCAGCCAGGAACCCAACAACAATAACATAGCAGCCAGGAACCCAACAACAATAACATAGCTTCCGTAACCAGCCTTCAGGAACCCGCCTCAGTTACCCGCCCCCGTAACCAGGTCAGAGACGTGACGTACTATGCATCATTGAGGTGTCGTGGCAAGCCACCCTGCGTCCGATAGAAGCTACAAAAGAGTCATCTACCGAGAACACTAAGTGACAGGCCCGGTCACATGCACCCAACACGTCCCGACCCTCCGCCAGAGCATCCCCATGGCATCCGCAAAGTGAGCACGAGGGGTTCTGGGAGAGAGGGTGAGTCAGGAGCCCCGCGTCCAGGCAGTCGCTACTGTGGCAGTTGAGTGATTTCAAGGCTTGTGGAAATGTGTGGAGCCTGTCGCCTTCATTCCCACTCATACCGACAGTAGTTTAGTTAACCAACCTGTCCAGTGACCCACTGAGCCCAACCCCCTCCCTCAGATAACCCCCACCCCCCGCACCCCGAGTGATACCAGAGGCCACCCCGAGCCAAGAGCCGTGAGCGTGGTGAGAGAGCTTCTCTCAGTAAAAGTTTCCGTCTCATGAATCAGTGGAGCACTGATTATGTACCCCTCATAACAAGCTGCCAACGGCCCCAACCCCGCCGTGTGGCGGTGACACCCAACCATGTATTGGTGCCCCCCATAATAATAATATAATAATAATAATAATAGTGGTGCTTCTCTCTGTCAATGGCTGATGCAAATCTGCACATGCGCCTCCATCGTCTCACCCGTGAGGGGAGTACGAAGAATTGACGATAGGCTCTAATGACACCCCCGCAAGGGCAGTTCCAACACTTCCAGACGGACCGGTATGTTCAATGAAAATACTGGTGGCACCGACGGGAATCGAACTGGCGACAGGGCCCAGATGGTAGAACTTGACCACTGGGCTATCACGGTGTCCAAAATAATAATAATAATAATAATAATAGTGCTTCTCTGTCAATGGCTGATGCATTTCTGCGCATGTCTCACCCGTGAGGGGAGTACGAAGAATTGACGATAAGCTCTAATGACACCCCCGCAAGGGCAGTTCCAACACTTCCAGACGGGCCGGTATGTTCAATGAAAATACTGGTCCAGACGGACCGGTATGTTCAATGAAAATACTGGTGGCACCGACGGGAATCGAACTGGCGACAGGGCCCAGATGGTAGAACTTGACCACTGGGCTATCACGGTGTCCAAAATAATAATAATAATAATAATAATAATAGTGCTTCTCTGTCAATGGCTGATGCATTTCTGCACATGCGCCTCCATCGTCTCACCCGTGAGGGGAGTACGAAGAATTGACGATAAGCTCTAATGACACCCCCGCAAGGGCAGTTCCAACACTTCCAGACGGGCCGGTATGTTCAATGAAAATACTGGTCCAGACGGATCGGTATGTTCAATGAAAATACTGGTGGCACCGACGGGAATCGAACTGGTGACAGGGCCCAGATGGTAGAACTTGACATAATAATAATAATAATAATAATAATAATAATAATAATAATAATAGTGCTTCTCTGTCAATGGCTGATGCAAATCTGCACATGCGCCTCCATCGTCTCACCCGTGAGGGGAGTACGAAGAATTGACGATAGGCTCTAATGACACCCCCGCAAGGGCAGTTCCAACACTTCCAGACGGACCGGTATGTTCAATGAAAATACTGGTGGCACCGACGGGAATCGAACTGGCGACAGGGCCCAGATGGTAGAACTTGACCACTGGGCTATCACGGTGTCCATAATAGTAGTGCTTCTCTGTCAATGGCTGATGCAAATCTGCACATGCGCCTCCATCGTCTCACCCGTGAGGGGAGTACGAAGAATTGACGATAGGCTCTAATGACACCCCCGCAAGGGCAGTTCCAACACTTCCAGACGGACAGGTATGTTCAATGAAAATACTGGTGGCACCGACGGGAATCGAACTGGCGACAGGGCCCAGATGGTAGAACTTGACAACTGGGCTATCACGGTGTCCATAATAATGATAATAATAATAATAATAATAATAATAATAGTGCTTCTCTGTCAATGGCTGATGCATTTCTGCACATGCGCCTCCATCGTCTCACCCGTGAGGGGAGTACGAAGAATTGACGATAAGCTCTTATGACACCCCCGCAAGGGCAGTTCCAACACTTCCAGACGGGCCGGTATGTTCAATGAAAATACTGGTCCAGAAATAGACCGGTATGTTCAATGAAAATACTGGTGGCACCGACGGGAATCGAACTGGCGACAGGGAATAATAATAATAATAATAATAATAATAATAATAATAATAATAATAACTAGGGGCTGCGCCAACACCTGAAAGGATGGTTTGCGGTGCGCCAATTGCGGTGCGCTTCGCAGCCCCCCCCCCCCTCCTCCTCCCCCTCGGGCTGGGATTCCCGGGGGAGGGCCCCCCGGACCCCCCTTCCCCATCGGCAGGGTACGTTCAATTGCCGGAGGTACCAGCAAAACGCAAGTGTAAGCTCTGGTGGCACAAAAACCTAAAATCTCTGGTTTTGTGCCACCCGCCACCAACACTTTTTTATCTCCGAAGAGAGCGCACCTAGAAGTGTCGGGTACACCAAACACCAGCCTCAAACTCAATCTGGTGTGCGCAAACGGCGCCTGGTGGCGCAAAAACCTCAATTTCCCGGTGTGTAGGCCACCCGGCGCCACAATCTTTATATTTTCGAAGAGAGCTCATCAAGAAGTGTCAGATACACTAAATAACAGCCGCTAACTCCCTCTAGTGTGCGCAAACGGCGGCTGGTGGTACAAGACCTCAATTTTCTGGTGTGGGTGCCACCCGCGACCAAAACTGGTACGTACAATCGCCGGGCTGGGGTTCCCGGGGGGAGGGCCCCCGGACCCCCCCTTTCCCGTCGACAGGGAACGTTCAATTGCCGGAGGGCGCCTGGTGGGACAAGACCTCAATTTTCTGGTGCGAGTGCCACCCGCGACCAAAACGGGTACGTACAATCGCCGGGCTGGGGTTCCCGGGGGAATGGCCCCCCGGACCCACCCTGCCCCGTCCACAGTGTACGTTAAATTGCAGGAGGCACCGGCAAGTACTGCTAAAAAACAAGGAAATTTGGCATTCAGGACACTCCCCTAACGGAAATATTTGCGTGAATTCTAAAAAAATTATACCAGCATCAAGATCGAGTCTGGGGCTAACCACCTGCCAATATGAGCGCCCAATTCCTCCTGGTTCCCACAAACCATGATTTATTCCGATGGGAGAGAAGAAAATAGGCTAAAAAAAAACAAGGAATTTTGGCATGCAGGACACTCCCCAAACGCAAATATTTGCAACAAAAAAATTATATCAGCATCAAGATCGAGTCTGGGGCTAGCCATCCTGTCAATATGAGCTCCCAACTCTTCCTGGTTCACACAAGCCATGATTTATTCCGACGAGGGTGCAGAAAATAGGCTGAAAAAACAAGGAGTTTTCGCATTTAGGACACTCCCCTAACGCAAAGATTTGCGTGAATTCCAAAGAAATCATATCAGCAACATGGAGTCTGGAGCTAGCCACCCTGTCAATATGAGCTCCCAACTCTTCCTGGTTCCCACAAACCATGATTTATTCCGACAGATGTGCGGGAAAAAACAAGGCATTTTGGCATCAGGACACTCCCTAACGCAAATATTTGCGTGAATTCCGAAAAAATCATATCAGCATCAACATCGAGTCTGGGGCTAGCCACCTGCAAATATGAGCTCCGAACTCCTCCTGGTTCACACAAACCATGATTTATTCCGACAGGTGTGCGGAAATGGGGGGTGGACCGGGGGGGGGGGTGTGTGTGTGTGTGGGGGATACACAATTTCCATTTCCCTCCTCCCCCCCAAACGCCCCACCCCCTACTCCCAACACCTTTCAGGGATAATAATAATAATAATAATAATAATAATAATAATAATAACAATAATAATAATAATAATAATAATAATAATAATAGTGCTTCTCTGTCAATGGCTGATGCAAATCTGCATATGCGCCTCCATCGTCTCAACCGTGAGGGGAGTACGAAGAATTGACGATAGGCTCTAATGACACCCCCGCACGGGCAGTTCCAACACTTCCAGATGGGCCGGTATGTTCAATGAAAATACTGGTGGCACCGACGGGAATCGAACTGGCGACAGGGCCCAGATGGTAGAACTTGACCACTGGGCTATCACGGTGTCCATAATAATAATAATAATAATAATAATAATAATAATAATAATAATAATAATAATAATAATAATAATAATAATAATAATAGTAATAATAATAGTGCTTCTCTGTCAATGGCTGATGCATTTCTGCACATGCGCCTCCATCGTCTCACCCGTGAGGGGAGTACGAAGAATTGACGATAGGCTCTAATGACACCCCCGCAAGGGCAGTTCCAACACTTCCAGACGGACCGGTATGTTCAATGAAAATACTGGTGGCACCGACTGGAATCGAACTGGCGACAGGGCCCAGATGGTAGAACTTGACCACTGGGCTATCACGGTGTCCTAGTAATAATAATAATAATAGTAATAATAATAAAATAATAATAATAATAATATGTATGTATCGTCTGCCAATTGCTGAGCCAAAAGGCCATGTGCACCCAGTCCTCCATTCCATAAGGAAAGTCTCCACACCAATCGGTGGAATAAAGGAAGTGACGGCATAGAACATTACTCTAGGAGCTTTATACCAATCAGCCCATGGAAAGGGACCGATGGCCTATGTACTCCCTAATAATAATAATAATAATAATAATAATAATAATAATAATAATAATAATAATAATAATAATAATAATAATAATAATAATAATAATAATAATAATAATAATAATAGTAGTCATAATAATGATCATCATAATCATCATGGTCATCATGGTCATCATGGTTATATATATATATACATATTCTATATATATCGATATATCTTATATATATATAATATATATATATATATTTATACACATATATATATATATATATAAAACGTGTCTCAAAAGAAAATGCTCACTTTTGATTCTCTTTCTCTATGGAAAGAAGGCCGAGATGGCTGGTTTTATTTCACGTGCATACACTCCAGGCCACTTGTAGTTACATACTATTGCAAATATGCTACGATTTATCTCCTACATCAAGACAGACAGAATGTGATAGAATGTTGCGAAAGTCAGAATAAATGTACCTCAACCTCGTTTTCTTTGATTTCAGTCCCTAAAGGATCGGAGCAGGGATATATTTAGTGGCGCATATATCTATCCATAAGCTCCCTGATGCGACTTACTATAGTTCTTATCTGCCTTGTTCGCGAGGTAAACAACAAAAAAGAGTCGACATTTTTTTCTGACCAAAAAAGCACCAGAATCAATTATTTTGCTTTTCCCGCGTTCTTGTCCAGACACTGAGTTTGATCTTTACTAAATTTCTTTAGTGTCTATGCAAGTTAGAGATGCTGAATTTGCTTTATTATCTATGTAGCCCACCGCATTTGGTTGGGACAGAAAGATCTTCTCTGTCAGGCGGCGGGGTGTTTTGGGTATGTCACTTCTTGAGTCTGGAGATCTTAGATTTCTAAGCTGGAAAGGGCTTGGGGTCCGGGGGTGCGATTGCCCGCTGAACAACGCAGGCTCACCTCGGAACATCCCTCCATATGGACACCCCGAGACATTTCTGCTCAGGAGACATCAATGCTTGGGTAAATCCCAGTTAGGGATGTCCCAATTTTTTTTTTGGGACGTTGCCCATTTTTATTTTCTTTTTTTATTCACAAGAGTCGTTCAAGGGGGGCATGCAGGTATGTCACACGATCACACGTCTCCTGCACTTTGTGCATATGGAATAAAACCAGCTATCTCAGACTGCTTTTGATAGAAAACAAGAATAAGCAAGATATGGTTTGAAAGTTCAAAAAATTTCAAGTTTCATTTTTAAAATCTCCCATCTTGGATTTAGCATGGAACAAAAGCTTGAGGCTCGGGGATGCTGCATGCTGTGGAATCTCTTTTGGGGCATACAAGGACATTCCAACTCAGGTCCGATCTGGGACATCCCTTCGGTAAGGAAGACCGAACATGAGGGACATCCCATGTCCGGACGCCCACAAAAAAACTTTCGAAAATTTTCCTATTTTCTTCCCCTCTCCTTTTGGCAGGGTTCCAGGCCCCACGACTATAGGTTAGATCACACTA
>WBZZ01005750.1:0-27500 GCA_019918135.1 Paulinella micropora | reverse complement strand
GACGCGTGTGATTGTTAGCTTGCTTTCCAAGCTTATGTCACGCAGGTATTTGTACACGCACGAACTTTTGTCTGACCACAGTCCTTGCCTTCTTATTGCGTAGATTCTCATTCCCAAACGAGCCGCTTCAGTCGCGGACCCGATTCTATTTGAATGGGATGCGTATATCGCTGAATCCAATCCAATTGCAGCAACTTTCTTTTTCAAGAGACTTGATGGGGTGCCAGCACTCAGATGGCCCAATGCGTTGCCAGATAGCTTGAAGAAAAGAGGAGAGCTGTCGGTGAATGAATCCTTGAACGTGTCCTTTATGTTTTTGAGGTATGCTCTGACCCACATGACAACGCAGAATGATTGGTTCCCTTGGCCGATAAAGACAAGCTTCTCGCCTTCCGCGTTTTTCAATTTCTCGAACCTGAGTACCATGTACTCGCACGGGCTGTTCCCGATGATGGTATGGTGGAACATGATGTCCGATACCTTCAATGCTACAATGTTACTGACGCGCGCCATTGAGATCCACTGCAGTAATATTAACGTAGCATCTCTGCAGTCCCTCCATGTCACCAATGGTAATTGTAGTATCTTGAGCAGGTCGTCCCTCAATAAGGGGTATTTCCCCTCTCTCCCCGGTACAGCTTCTGCTACCGCTCTCTGTTTGGCCAATTGCACTAGCAGACTCTCGGTCGGGTCGTTACTAGTGTGCAGTGCGTATTGGGATTTAATTGCAGCCAGGTGGCCAGTGATTGTTGACTGTGCATACCCACTGTCCGACATATATTTCAAATAGTGGGCAATCGTTTTGTCTGAGGCAGGAAAGAAGATACGCCCGTGCTGCACGCACCACTTGAGGAATTGCCGGAGGGAAGCTTTGTATGTTTCCATTGTGGTGTCTCTCCGGCCCGCTTGGCTTGCCCAGATCGCTATCTCGTCGTCATCTAGTATTGCTGTCCCTGCAGGGCGTAAAATTATTTTAATGAGTAAAATCAAACAGCACTGCAAGCATGTGCCATGATGGTCTGTGCACGTGATATGGGTGTTTGTGCCACGTTGGAGCTAGAGTGTATGATGCGGGTGGCAGACTTAATGAATCTCTTGCATGTTCTAGAATCTGTGGCCACCAAGGTCTGGCTGGCCAATGCGGAAGGACAAATGCAACCCTTTTGCGGGATTTCATGGCAAGAAGGACTGACTGCCCTATTTGTCCGAAATTTGGTGCCCAAACATCGCGGCCCTCTAGGCGCCAACGTATGATAAGCCTTCCCATGACATCTGGATGGACAGTCAGGTTTGTCAAGCCTGCGGTCAGCGCCTTGGAGTTTCTGTCTGCCCTCGTGTTGTTAGCTCTCTCGACCCAGCCCCAAAGTTTGTTTCGTATGTTGAGCTGTCCTGTATATACGTCGTCCACCATCTTGCAGAGACGTGTGAGGTGTGGTCGCTTGGACCCACCATTTTGCAGGTCTATGACTGCGTTAGCTGAGTCAAACACGTGAGGTGTGGTCGCTTGGACCCACCTTTTTGCAGGTCTATGACTGCGTTAGCTGAGTCGAACACAGTGAGGACTGTATTACGATTCTGAAGGATGGATCTGAAATGGAGAGGTATCACAGTCGCAGCCCAGAGCTCTCGTTCCGTCGACGAATTACCGATCAATTCAGATGGTAGAGGGATTGTTACGTCTTCTTCAAGCACATGGCCCCCAACCGCGAACTCGCCTGCATCCACCCTCAACTCGACGTCCTGTCGAGGTTGAAATATTGCACGTCTGCATTTGGCAGGATCCCTCAGGATGTGAAGCCAGTACTGCAGTTCTTGGCTTAGTTCTGACCCGCTCTGTGTAGTGACGCTTCTCCTATCGATTCTGTTGGCTGCGTTGACAGTCACAATCATTTCTCGAGTCATCAGCTGTGCGTTGGAGAGCGCCAGCTTGAGACTGATCAACGAAGATGCAGTTGAGTGCAGTTGCTGGACCGAAGCCCCTTGTGCGGAATGCACGTCCGCCAGGAGCTGGAGGATAGACTTGAGTAGTCTTTCCCTCTTGTCGTTCGGCACTCCCATCCACAAGTCCTTGCTGTTGATGACGTATCCCAAGTATTGTACCTCGTCCAAGGGTTCCCACTGCGTCTTCTCGGAAGTGGGAAGACCAAGGTAGGCAAACAGCGTCTTGATGAACGTAGCCATCGTTGGTGCGTAGGAATTTGACAGCGAATAGGAAGTCGTCTGCATATTGCATGGATGGCAAGTTCAAGGTCCTTATCAGCTTCACGACGACCCTCATGATCTTCCCAAACCAAAACGGCGCAGAACAGAACCCATATAGTAGCATCTTGTTCTGATAGGTTTTGCTCCTGTGTCTGAAGGCAGAGTATGGTGTACTTTTCCTAGCAAGCGGAATGGAATAAAACGCGTGTTGCAGATCCACCACGAACATCTTTGTGCCACTGTCTCCGTCGAGTACCATCTGAATGTCCTTTTCCAGCGTCTCCATTGTGAAAGGAGCCTTGGCTTGGAAGGAATTACTGAACCGTTTGTCAGTGCACAGCTTCGTCTTCTTGACTCCCGCTGGGTCAGCCAGCACTTGGAGAGGCTCGATCATGATGCATTCCTCCCTCTTCACTTCTACAGCGTCTCCACGGGTAAGCATGTCGTCAATTTGGTCGTCGACGAATGCAATGTTCTCGAAGTAACTTGGGTGGTTCATAAAATCGGTCGCTGGAGGCTCACGCTCAAATCTGAGTTCTACACCATATGCGAGCCATGATAGCACCACTGCGTCCGCCCCTATTGCCTTCCAGAACCCAAGCCTTGCCTTGACTGCATGTGCCGGTTCCTTTGAGTCTGCCCACGGGTTGCCTCTATTGTATGTCTCACCCATCGTCAAGATCTTCTGCTTGACCTCCTCTAACGAGCCCGAGCTATACTGTTCGACAGCTACTTGTGGTGTTGTCAAAAGCCAGAATACGTATGATACCTCCTCCGCTGGTGTCGGCACTGTCTGCCTTGATGGGCAAAAATATGCCAGATGACCAATCTTCTTGCACCATACACACACCATGTCCTGAGAGTAGTCTTTAAATACTTTGGACTTCGGTGCCTTGTGAGGGAGGAAGTCAGAAATCTTTCCTTGCAAGAGGACCCGTTGCTGTCTATCATAACACAGCAAGATCGCGAATCAGTACTATTAATAAATCACGTGATGAAGTATGAAAATAGAAGCGTTTGCCGGACGCAATAGTATTAATTCCATCGGGGCGTGATGCCGTGTGACAAGTACCATCTTTAAGGGAATCTAGTAAAATACCGGGGCGTGTTGCCGAACCAAATTTGAGAAAGAAAATAATAGGCTTCCTCAGACTATAGCATCAGATCCAGATCCTGGACATGTGCCTCCATTGAAAGAAAATAATAATAATAATAATAATAATAATAATAATAATAAAACAAACAAATGAAATAAATAAAATCTATTTAATAACATAACAAAACGAGCCTAAGTCAGTGACAGCGTGATGCGAGTCATGCGCGTGTTGCGCTGTGTAGTGCCAGTCATGCGCGTGAAGCGTCGTCTGACAATTTTACTTTCGATTGGCTGTAACAGCTCAGTTGCTAGAACGCTGTGGGCGCAGGCTCGGATTCAAAGTCCAGCAGTGCTCGGCGGTGTGGCCGCGTTTGTTGCAGTGAGTGCAAGTGACGGCTGTACGTGCGGGCTGTGCGGTGTATGCGGTCTGCATGGCGGGCGCAAGCGTGATGATGCCTTGTGTAGGTTGGGCCACGTACTGGATTTGCGGCCCTGGTGCTGCTCCTTGCTGCGGAGGCATGAAACCGGGGACACTTTGCCACGCCAGCGGTTGCTGCTGTTGGCCATGCTGCTGCTGGTTCTGCCCTTGCGCAGTGTTCGCGTTGTACGAACCCTGAGGGCAGCTTCTCGCCCAGTGCTGGTTGGATCCGCAGATATGGCATGCCCCACGGTTCTGACGTCCACCACGTATACGCGGGTCGGTCGCCCTCGAGTTGGTCGTAGTAGGGCGAATCGGCTCCAGGTACGGGGCCACTTCGTCCGCAATCACTAGCTTTTTACCCACCAGTAGCATCTTGGCCTCGGCGTCTTCCACCTGTATTGGGTTTGGGCCACCCATATCCATAGCCAGTGTGGCCAGCGCGTTCGCCATAGAGATAGCGTCCGCCAACTTCTCGTTGTTTTGCACATAGGCGTTGCTCTCCAGAATCTGCAAAATTATCTTCGCCACGACGAAGTAACGGCGGTGTGATGGCTTGTCGATCAGCTTCGAGTCGCGCTGGCTCGATTCCTGCTTGGTAGCTTGGATCATCCCCTGCACCTTGTCAGTCAGCCTCGCGAAGTCACCAGTGACCGCCCGCGTCTCCTCCCTAAGTGCGTTGCGCAGCATATCTCCAATGCTTGCCATCGTACTTGCGTCCAGCCCAGTGGAGTGGTGGCCGCTGGTGTCGGTGCGATCGCGAGGTGGAATAGTGGCAGCCGTCGTCGTAGTCGTCGTCGTACCTTGCCCTATCACGGTCTGCTGCTGGTGTAGCGATGGTGCTCCAAATAGGTTGACAGGGTTGAGTGGTGAAGCAGATGCAGATGGTGGGGTGTTACCAGTGCTTCCACCTGCTCCAGCACCGCTCGAGCCAGTCGCGGGAAGCCCAGTGGCCGGCAGACTAGTACTCGATGTAGCAGCAAAAGTAGTTGAAGTAGTCACGTTTCCCCCACCGAATGCAGGGCCGCCTCCGTTGTTGCCGCTGCTGCTGCTGGCTGCGCTTGTCTTTTTGTCGTCATCACCCTGTTGAGCTCTGCGCTTCCTAGTAGGCCTTGGCTTGGGGTCCTTTGTCCAGCTGCAGCTGACATCTCGATTTCCCAAATTCAAAAAACAACCGTAAAATTTGCTCTAAGCACTTTTGTGCTAGAGCGAAAAATCAAATCTGAGGGTGAAGGGGTTGTCTTTGTAATGTTTAAAATTTTGGAGCGGGAACAATAGTTCCCGCTTAATTTATTACAGTAATTAACACTGCAGCGTTCACTTTTCAGTCTCCCTTACGGCCCACCCACTGATATTTGTGAAATGACGCTTTTTCTAAAGTGGAGAAAAAACTGATTGGTTTCTTCAGTTAATCAATAGAAACTAGTATCATCGACTCCCACTAGTCCCAATACTTTATCTAGTTTATATGTGTAAGTAACTTTATTTGCGATCAATACTGCAGAAGTAGCCTAGCTAGTAAGAAATCAGAATCTAGAGAATATTAATTGTTTAAGTTATTTACGATTAACACACAATTGCACTATATAATATAGCTAGTTGCAAGGCGCAGGGACAGAGGGAGGAAATCGGGCCCGTCCCGCCTGAACAACATACAACTATTTCAACAAAATTAATTTTGGGTGGAGCGAGAGTGAGGTCTTCAAAAAGTTAACTTAGTTGAAAAAGTTAAAAAAGTTGAAAGTTAAAAAGTTAAAAAACTTGCAATTGGACCTGCCAACATACTGCTTCATTTACCCCCCCCCCCCCCGGAGAGGTAAGTATGATTTTGTAATTAATAAAAACAAGCAAATGTTGACACGACGAAAATATAACATATTTTACTAGTTTCAACTCGTGCTGGAAAAAAACTTGAAAACAAACAACAACTTGAAAAAAGAAATGAAGGTACGAAAAGAATGACAGGATTGTTTGTGCAGGACCTGGTGAGTCAAGATGGAAGAATGGTAGTTTTGAAACCAGTCAAGTTGTAAAAGCAAACAGGTGAGGTGCCTTACCAATTGAAAGCGAATCCTTCCCATGCGACAAACTCAAAAATCCGAAACATTAATTTCCATGAAACAAAAATATATTATAATTTTGGATTACAACAACTCGCAGTGATTACCAGTTGGGAACAATGAATGAAATCAAAGAAGGCACAAAAACCCTAAATCTGAACCGAAAACCGGAACAACCATTAGCAAAGCTGTCAATGTAAACTAAAAAACAACGTGCACTAGATTGTGTTCTGCTGGGAGGAAGAAGAAGCACCCTACTGAATGTCCTCAGAAAACCGAAGCTGCCATGTGGACGCCCGGGCGCCACATGCAGCTCTGCGCTCAGGATGCCTCAAAGACTGCTGCACTGACGCGGAGGCGACAGTAGATGCTGTTTCTGAAAATTGGGACACATCACTATCAGAACTGTCTGACGTGTCTCCAGCTTCGCTCTGCGCCATTCCGTCAGTGTCCTCGCCGTCAGAAGCCGGTGCCTCACCTCGGCGATGTCTTCGGCGAGGGCGAGGCAAAATGCGGTTCTGGGATGAATGTGCCTTGCCATCCGACGTGATTCCCAGATGACATGGAGGACGATGCACTGCTGAGACTTGTCACACCTGACTCTGCACGGGCCAAATAAACACTTTTGTCTGGATCGTCAACGAGTCCGTGTTCAATTGCGGCACGAACAGTCACCAGCCAGTCCAGAACAGTGCGTCGACGACACCGATCCACGTTTTGGGCAAACTTCAGCAACACATCATTCATGACCTCGACCTTTTGATCGAAAGCACAAGTCTTTGTTTAATGTCTTCTTTCAAACTGATCCCAGTCAAGGGCTCTCTGTGCAAAGGTTCGCTGTTGTTTTTGTGCACTGCACACTCCTCACACCCCCTCAGCTCCTTTCCTACACTCCACCACTACCTTTCCTTCTTCTTTCTCTTGGAGAAGTAGCTTTTTCAAAATGCTTGAATGGATTTAGATTGTAGAAAAAGTCTAGGCTGGGACTCCACTTTTGTAGGTTAAATTCAAAAGATATTATTTAATGCAAGCCGGTGTCTAAATCCACTCAATCCAAACACTCTGAGAATAACCTAATCTTCCTCCTCTGCAAAAGAGAAGAAACCAGTATGGTGGGAAAATGTAGGAGATTGTCAGAGCCAAGCAACAAAGAGGAAACAGAGAGCCATTTCCCAATGTCCGCCTTAACGATAGTATTATCCTGCGTAAAAAGTAGTACCGGTTACTTGTCTTAATATTAATATTATCGTTTTCAACCGGCTCAAAGTATATATATAAAACTAATACAAAAATATCTTGACTAAATATTCAACTAATATAGCTCATCTATACATCACTGTGTATAGGGGTATAAGAAAAGGTGGCATATTTGCCTATCATCTGCGCCTACAACTTTCCTTATCGGAGTCCCACTTAAAATAGAGTCGTGACCCCACACCCCTTGAACAAAAGTCCTTGTCTGCGATCAGTTGCCAGTTGCACAGGAAACGCTTCAAGGCTCATAACTGTTAGACTACCTGAATAATCCGGAGTCAAAGCTAAGTAGTTAATACTATCGTCTGCAGTTCAAACTTTATTAGAAGAACGCGCCAAGACAAAGAGCGGGTGCGGGTTAGGCCGGACACAAGTAATGGCTCTTACGACACGCATTACATATGCTGGGCCGTACTGTCTAGCCTACTTAATATACTAATAAGTCTAACCGTGACTCCCCCTGGAGCAAAGTTAATTATAAAATTAACTGCAGGTCCTATTAGCTATTCTGTGAAAGTTATAAAAAACACAGACTCAAAACATACTCTTAAAACTCTTACCCTCACTCTTTCCAAGAGATAATGTCGACGGTGTCTACCCGACTTGCTGGGGCAAGTGTGTATCAGTTAGATTACACACAGGGCAGTGCCCCCCAGTCAAGTCAGGCCTAATCGATGAGAAGAAGATTATGGCCTACTCACCTTATCCTATGTTGTGAGTGGTGGTAAGGTAAATATGTAATACAGGCACAGCATAATCAAGTTACGTATATATAATATCGGTATATATGGTACACAAGATGATCCGAGCATACAGATAGTATATTAAGTGAACCTGATTGTACTTATGCGACCTATCTGAACTATTAATTATTGTACTACTCGGTAGTATGGATTATGAAATTTGTCAGCGCTTCCCGTAGAGTGGTAACAAAAAATCGACAAAAGTAATATAATGTTTAGGACAAATACAAATATCTGTTATTATCGGCTGTACAGTCCAGGTTGGTTGCCGAGGCCTTTCAAGACTTACAGAGACTGTAGTCTGATCAATCGCCCTCCGACCAACAACTGCGACCTCCAACTCAGCCTCTTAGGTGTTTGTATGTTATAAACATAATAATAATAATAATAATAATAATAATAACAATAATAATAATAATAATAATAATAATAGTGCTTCTCTGTCAATGGCTGATGCAAATCTGCACATGCGCCTCCATCGTCTCACCCGTGAGGGGAGTACGAAGAATTGACGATAGACGTCCTGGCTGACCTAACACAAGGAATCGCCTAACATTACCATGATAACAGGAAAGATATAAGAAATAAAACAAAATCTACAGTAGCTCCAGTGAAGGAAAGTGGCAAGAAACAAAGCCATTATACGTCGAGAAGCGTGAGTGATGCTGAAAGTTGGGTTTGTATCCTTCTTGTTGGGTTTGTATCCTTCTTGATGTCAAAATGCACAGATTTGTGTGCCGTTGTCGTGTGATTGATAATAACTCCGATGTCAAGTCGCTGGAAGTCGATTACATGTATCATAGTGTCCTTACCATCGTAAGTTGTTGTAGTAAGAATAATAATTAATAGTATGTAGTTGTCGTTTTTTGTTGTAATGTTTAGCGTTTTCTTGCAAACAATTGCATGTTTTTTCAAAATGCTGTCAGCACCTACGTTTTTGGTGTTGATTCTCTTATGATATGGATATAAGGACATACTGATAGTGTCGAACCGACGCAGCACTCGTTTTTCTATGATCGACCCATGTGCCTGTCTCTGTTATGTTTGTAAAACGTATTTAACTAAAAAGTAGGGGACTGTATGTGACTTTGTTTTGCAATGGTTGACACTTGGCACACAATACTACTCTATCAGTTACAGTAGCATGCGGTAGTGCTTACACAATAGTATCTATAGGCAGAGTTACAGTTTTACATCATATCGTCCCAACACGATCTAAATCCGCAAGCTGTATGTCAATCTAGTGTGTTTCCAAATCAATATTTACTAAAAAAAATGTTTATGCTCTTCCAATGCAGACAATACTGTGCGCCATCATTAACTGACACGTGATAGTCATAAAAATAATAAAAAACCCCCGCTTTCGCGTAAGAGAGGGTCGATTTAGTTGATTACGTTGCCGGTCTGTAAGACGCGTGTGATTGTTAGCTTGCTTTCCAAGCTTATGTCACGCAGGTATTTGTACACGCACGAACTTTTGTCTGACCACAGTCCTTGCCTTCTTATTGCGTAGATTCTCATTCCCAAACGAGCCGCTTCAGTCGCGGACCCGATTCTATTTGAATGGGATGCGTATATCGCTGAATCCAATCCAATTGCAGCAACTTTCTTTTTCAAGAGACTTGATGGGGTGCCAGCACTCAGATGGCCCAATGCGTTGCCAGATAGCTTGAAGAAAAGAGGAGAGCTGTCGGTGAATGAATCCTTGAACGTGTCCTTTATGTTTTTGAGGTATGCTCTGACCCACATGACAACGCAGAATGATTGGTTCCCTTGGCCGATAAAGACAAGCTTCTCGCCTTCCGCGTTTTTCAATTTCTCGAACCTGAGTACCATGTACTCGCCCGGGCTGTTCCCGATGATGGTATGGTGGAACATGATGTCCGATACCTTCAATGCTACAATGTTACTGACGCGCGCCATTGAGATCCACTGCAGTAATATTAACGTAGCATCTCTGCAGTCCCTCCATGTCACCAATGGTAATTGTAGTATCTTGAGCAGGTCGTCCCTCAATAAGGGGTATTTCCCCTCTCTCCCCGGTACAGCTTCTGCTACCGCTCTCTGTTTGGCCAATTGCACTAGCAGACTCTCGGTCGGGTCGTTACTAGTGTGCAGTGCGTATTGGGATTTAATTGCAGCCAGGTGGCCAGTGATTGTTGACTGTGCATACCCACTGTCCGACATATATTTCAAATAGTGGGCAATCGTTTTGTCTGAGGCAGGAAAGAAGATACGCCCGTGCTGCACGCACCACTTGAGGAATTGCCGGAGGGAAGCTTTGTATGTTTCCATTGTGGTGTCTCTCCGGCCCGCTTGGCTTGCCCAGATCGCTATCTCGTCGTCATCTAGTATTGCTGTCCCTGCAGGGCGTAAAATTATTTTAATGAGTAAAATCAAACAGCACTGCAAGCATGTGCCATGATGGTCTGTGCACGTGATATGGGTGTTTGTGCCACGTTGGAGCTAGAGTGTATGATGCGGGTGGCAGACTTAATGAATCTCTTGCATGTTCTAGAATCTGTGGCCACCAAGGTCTGGCTGGCCAATGCGGAAGGACAAATGCAACCCTTTTGCGGGATTTCATGGCAAGAAGGACTGACTGCCCTATTTGTCCGAAATTTGGTGCCCAAACATCGCGGCCCTCTAGGCGCCAACGTATGATAAGCCTTCCCATGACATCTGGATGGACAGTCAGGTTTGTCAAGCCTGCGGTCAGCGCCTTGGAGTTTCTGTCTGCCCTCGTGTTGTTAGCTCTCTCGACCCAGCCCCAAAGTTTGTTTCGTATGTTGAGCTGTCCTGTATATACGTCGTCCACCATCTTGCAGAGACGTGTGAGGTGTGGTCGCTTGGACCCACCTTTTTGCAGGTCTATGACTGCGTTAGCTGAGTCGAACACAGTGAGGACTGTATTACGATTCTGAAGGATGGATCTGAAATGGAGAGGTATCACAGTCGCAGCCCAGAGCTCTCGTTCCGTCGACGAATTACCGATCAATTCAGATGGTAGAGGGATTGTTACGTCTTCTTCAAGCACATGGCCCCCAACCGCGAACTCGCCTGCATCCACCCTCAACTCGACGTCCTGTCGAGGTTGAAATATTGCACGTCTGCATTTGGCAGGATCCCTCAGGATGTGAAGCCAGTACTGCAGTTCTTGGCTTAGTTCTGACCCGCTCTGTGTAGTGACGCTTCTCCTATCGATTCTGTTGGCTGCGTTGACAGTCACCATCATTTCTCGAGTCATCAGCTGTGCGTTGGAGAGCGCCAGCTTGAGACTGATCAACAAAGATGCAGTTGAGTGCAGTTGCTGGACCGAAGCCCCTTGTGCGGAATGCACGTCCGCCAGGAGCTGGAGGATAGACTTGAGTAGTCTTTCCCTCTTGTCGTTCGGCACTCCCATCCACAAGTCCTTGCTGTTGATGACGTATCCCAAGTATTGTACCTCGTCCAAGGGTTCCCACTGCGTCTTCTCGGAAGTGGGAAGACCAAGGTAGGCAAACAGCGTCTTGATGAACGTAGCCATCGTTGGTGCGTAGGAATTTGACAGCGAATAGGAAGTCGTCTGCATATTGCATGGATGGCAAGTTCAAGGTCCTTATCAGCTTCACGACGACCCTCATGATCTTCCCAAACCAAAACGGCGCAGAACAGAACCCATATAGTAGCATCTTGTTCTGATAGGTTTTGCTCCTGTGTCTGAAGGCAGAGTATGGTGTACTTTTCCTAGCAAGCGGAATGGAATAAAACGCGCGTTGCAGATCCACCACGAACATCTTTGTGCCGCTGTCTCCGTCGAGTACCATCTGAATGTCCTTTTCCAGCGTCTCCATTGTGAAAGGAGCCTTGGCTTGGAAGGAATTACTGAACCGTTTGTCAGTGCACAGCTTCGTCTTCTTGACTCCCGCTGGGTCAGCCAGCACTTGGAGAGGCTCGATCATGATGCATTCCTCCCTCTTCACTTCTACAGCGTCTCCACGGGTAAGCATGTCGTCAATTTGGTCGTCGACGAATGCAATGTTCTCGAAGTAACTTGGGTGGTTCATAAAATCGGTCGCTGGAGGCTCACGCTCAAATCTGAGTTCTACACCATATGCGAGCCATGATAGCACCACTGCGTCCGCCCCTATTGCCTTCCAGAACCCAAGCCTTGCCTTGACTGCATGTGCCGGTTCCTTTGAGTCTGCCCACGGGTTGCCTCTATTGTATGTCTCACCCATCGTCAAGATCTTCTGCTTGACCTCCTCTAACGAGCCCGAGCTATACTGTTCGACAGCTACTTGTGGTGTTGTCAAAAGCCAGAATACGTATGATACCTCCTCCGCTGGTGTCGGCACTGTCTGCCTTGATGGGCAAAAATATGCCAGATGACCAATCTTCTTGCACCATACACACACCATGTCCTGAGAGTAGTCTTTAAATACTTTGGACTTCGGTGCCTTGTGAGGGAGGAAGTCAGAAATCTTTCCTTGCAAGAGGACCCGTTGCTGTCTATCATAACACAGCAAGATCGCGAATCAGTACTATTAATAAATCACGTGATGAAGTATGAAAATAGAAGCGTTTGCCGGACGCAATAGTATTAATTCCATCGGGGCGTGATGCCGTGTGACAAGTACCATCTTTAAGGGAATCTAGTAAAATACCGGGGCGTGTTGCCGAACCAAATTTGAGAAAGAAAATAATAGGCTTCCTCAGACTATAGCATCAGATCCAGATCCTGGACATGTGCCTCCATTGAAAGAAAATAATAATAATAATAATAATAATAAAACAAACAAATGAAATAAATAAAATCTATTTAATGACATAACAAAACGAGCCTAAGTCAGTGACAGCGTGATGCGAGTCATGCGCGTGTTGCGCTGTGTAGTGCCGGTCATGCGCGTGAAGCGTCGTCTGACAATTTTACTTTCGATTGGCTGTAACAGCTCAGTTGCTAGAACGCTGTGGGCGCAGGCTCGGATTCAAAGTCCAGCAGTGCTCGGCGGTGTGGCCGCGTTTGTTGCAGTGAGTGCAAGTGACGGCTGTACGTGCGGGCTGTGCGGTGTATGCGGTCTGCATGGCGGGCGCAAGCGTGATGATGCCTTGTGTAGGTTGGGCCACGTACTGGATTTGCGGCCCTGGTGCTGCTCCTTGCTGCGGAGGCATGAAACCGGGGACACTTTGCCACGCCAGCGGTTGCTGCTGTTGGCCATGCTGCTGCTGGTTCTACCCTTGCGCAGTGTTCGCGCCGTACGAACCCTGAGGGCAGCTTCTCGCCCAGTGCTGGTTGGATCCGCAGATATGGCATGCCCCACGGTTCTGACGTCCACCACGTATACGCGGGTCGGTCGCCCTCGAGTTGGTCGTAGTAGGGCGAATCGGCTCCAGGTACGGGGCCACTTCGTCCGCAATCACTAGCTTTTTACCCACCAGTAGCATCTTGGCCTCGGCGTCTTCCACCTGTATTGGGTTTGGGCCACCCATATCCATAGCCAGTGTGGCCAGCGCGTTCGCCATAGAGATAGCGTCCGCCAACTTCTCGTTGTTTTGCACATAGGCGTTGCTCTCCAGAATCTGCAAAATTATCTTCGCCACGACGAAGTAACGGCGGTGTGATGGCTTGTCGATCAGCTTCGAGTCGCGCTGGCTCGATTCCTGCTTGGTAGCTTGGATCATCCCCTGCACCTTGTCAGTCAGCCTCGCGAAGTCACCAGTGACCGCCCGCGTCTCCTCCCTAAGTGCGTTGCGCAGCATATCTCCAATGCTTGCCATCGTACTTGCGTCCAGCCCAGTGGAGTGGTGGCCGCTGGTGTCGGTGCGATCGCGAGGTGGAATAGTGGCAGCCGTCGTCGTAGTCGTCGTCGTACCTTGCCCTATCACGGTCTGCTGCTGGTGTAGCGATGGTGCTCCAAATAGGTTGACAGGGTTGAGTGGTGAAGCAGATGCAGATGGTGGGGTGTTACCAGTGCTTCCACCTGCTCCAGCACCGCTCGAGCCAGTCGCGGGAAGCCCAGTGGCCGGCAGACTAGTACTCGATGTAGCAGCAAAAGTAGTTGAAGTAGTCACGTTTCCCCCACCGAATGCAGGGCCGCCTCCGTTGTTGCCGCTGCTGCTGCTGGCTGCGCTTGTCTTTTTGTCGTCATCACCCTGTTGAGCTCTGCGCTTCCTAGTAGGCCTTGGCTTGGGGTCCTTTGTCCAGCTGCAGCTGACATCTCGATTTCCCAAATTCAAAAGACAACCGTAAAATTTGCTCTAAGCACTTTTGTGCTAGAGCGAAAAATCAAATCTGAGGGTGAAGGGGTTGTCTTTGTAATGTTTAAAATTTTGGAGCGGGAACAATAGTTCCCGCTTAATTTATTACAGTAATTAACACTGCAGCGTTCACTTTTCAGTCTCCCTTACGGCCCACCCACTGATATTTGTGAAATGACGCTTTTTCTAAAGTGGAGAAAAAACTGATTGGTTTCTTCAGTTAATCAATAGAAACTAGTATCATCGACTCCCACTAGTCCCAATACTTTATCTAGTTTATATGTGTAAGTAACTTTATTTGCGATCAATACTGCAGAAGTAGCCTAGCTAGTAAGAAATCAGAATCTAGAGAATATTAATTGTTTAAGTTATTTACGATTAACACACAATTGCACTATATAATATAGCTAGTTGCAAGGCGCAGGGACAGAGGGAGGAAATCGGGCCCGTCCCGCCTGAACAACATACAACTATTTCAACAAAGTTAATTTTAGGTGGAGCGAGAGTGAGGTCTTCAAAAAGTTAACTTAGTTGAAAAAGTTAAAAAAGTTGAAAGTTAAAAAGTTAAAAAACTTGCAATTGGACCTGCCAACATACTGCTTCATTTACCCCCCCCCCCCCGGAGAGGTAAGTATGATTTTGTAATTAATAAAAACAAGCAAATGTTGACACGACGAAAATATAACATATTTTACTAGTTTCAACTCGTGCTGGAAAAAAACTTGAAAACAAACAACAACTTGAAAAAAGAAATGAAGGTACGAAAAGAATGACAGGATTGTTTGTGCAGGACCTGGTGAGTCAAGATGGAAGAATGGTAGTTTTGAAACCAGTCAAGTTGTAAAAGCAAACAGGTGAGGTGCCTTACCAATTGAAAGCGAATCCTTCCCATGCGACAAACTCAAAAATCCGAAACATTAATTTCCATGAAACAAAAATATATTATATTTTTGGATTACAACAACTCGCAGTGATTACCAGTTGGGAACAATGAATGAAATCAAAGAAGGCACAAAAACCCTAAATCTGAACCGAAGACCGGAACAACCATTAGCAAAGCTGTCAATGTAAACTAAAAAACAACGTGCACTAGATTGTGTTCTGCTGGGAGGAAGAAGAAGCACCCTACTGAATGTCCTCAGAAAACCGAAGCTGCCATGTGGACGCCCGGGCGCCACATGCAGCTCTGCGCTCAGGATGCCTCAAAGACTGCTGCACTGACGCGGAGGCGACAGTAGATGCTGATTCTGAAAATTGGGACACATCACTATCAGAACTGTCTGACGTGTCTCCAGCTTCGCTCTGCGCCATTCCGTCAGTGTCCTCGCCGTCAGAAGCCGGTGCCTCACCTCGGCGATGTCTTCGGCGAGGGCGAGGCAAAATGCGGTTCTGGGATGAATGTGCCTTGCCATCCGACGTGATTCCCAGATGACATGGAGGACGATGCACTGCTGAGACTTGTCACACCTGACTCTGCACGGGCCAAATAAACACTTTTGTCTGGATCGTCAACGAGTCCGTGTTCAATTGCGGCACGAACAGTCACCAGCCAGTCCAGAACAGTGAGTCGACGACACCGATCCACGTTTTGGGCAAACTTCAGCAACACATCATTCATGACCTCGACCTTTTGATCGAAAGCACAAGTCTTTGTTTAATGTCTTCTTTCAAACTGATCCCAGTCAAGGGCTCTCTGTGCAAAGGTTCGCTGTTGTTTTTGTGCACTGCACACTCCTCACACCCCCTCAGCTCCTTTCCTACACTCCACCACTACCTTTCCTTCTTCTTTCTCTTGGAGAAGTAGCTTTTTCAAAATGCTTGAATGGATTTAGATTGTAGAAAAAGTCTAGGCTGGGACTCCACTTTTGTAGGTTAAATTCAAAAGATATTATTTAATGCAAGCCGGTGTCTAAATCCACTTAATCCAAACACTCTGAGAATAACCTAATCTTCCTCCTCTGCAAAAGAGAAGAAACCAGTATGGTGGGAAAATGTAGGAGATTGTCAGAGCCAAGCAACAAAGAGGAAACAGAGAGCCATTTCCCAATGTCCGCCTTAACGATAGTATTATCCTGCGTAAAAAGTAGTACCGGTTACTTGTCTTAATATTAATATTATCGTTTTCAACCGGCTCAAAGTATATATATAAAACTAATACAAAAATATCTTGGCCAAATATTCAACTAACATAGCTCATCTATACATCACTGTGTATAGGGGTATAAGAAAAGGTGGCATATTTGCCTATCATCTGCGCCTACAACTTCCCTTATCGGAGTCCCACTTAAAATAGAGTCGTGACCCCACACCCCTTGAACAAAAGTCCTTGTCTGCGATCAGTTGCCAGTTGCACAGGAAACGCTTCAAGGCTCATAACTGTTAGACTACCTGAATAATCCGGAGTCAAAGCTAAGTAGTTAATACTATCGTCTGCAGTTCAAACTTTATTAGAAGAACGCGCCAAGACAAAGAGCGGGTGCGGGTTAGGCCGGACACAAGTAATGGCTCTTACGACACGCATTACATATGCTGGGCCGTACTGTCTAGCCTAATTAATATACTAATAAGTCTAACCGTGACTCCCCCTGGAGCAAAGTTAATTATAAAATTAACTGCAGGTCCTATTAGCTATTCTGTGAAAGTTATAAAAAAACACAGACTCAAAACATACTCTTAAAACTCTTACCCTCACTCTTTCCAAGAGATAATGTCGACGGTGTCTACCCGACTTGCTGGGGCAAGTGTGTATCAGTTAGATTACACACAGGCAGTGCCCCCCAGTCAAGTCAGGCCTAATCGATGAGAAGAAGATTATGGCCTACTCACCTTATCCTATGTTGTGAGTGGTGGTAAGGTAAATATGTAATACAGGCACAGCATAATCAAGTTACGTATATATAATATCGGTATATATGGTACACAAGATGATCCGAGCATACAGATAGTATATTAAGTGAACCTGATTGTACTTATGCGACCTATCTGAACTATTAATTATTGTACTACTCGGTAGTATGGATTATGAAATTTGTCAGCGCTTCCCGTAGAGTGGTAACAAAAATCGACAAAAGTAATATAATGTTTAGGACAAATACAAATATCTGTTATTATCGGCTGTACAGTCCAGGTTGGTTGCCGAGGCCTTTCAAGACTTACAGAGACTGTAGTCTGATCAATCGCCCTCCGACCAACAACTGCGACCTCCAACTCAGCCTCTTAGGTGTTTGTATGTTATAAACATAATAATAATAATAATAATAATAGTGCTTCTCTGTCAATAGCTGATGCATTTCTGCACATGCGCCTCCATCGTCTCACCCGTGAGGGGAGTACGAAGAATTGACGATAAGCTCTAATGACACCCCGCAAGGGCAGTTCCAACACTTCAGACGGGCCGGTATGTTCAATGAAAATACTGGTCCAGACGGATCGGTATGTTCAATGAAAATACTGGTGGCACCACGGGAATCGAACTGGCGACAGGGCCCAGATGGTAGAACTTGACCACTGGGCTATCACGGTGAATAATAATAATAATAATAATAATAATAATAATAATAATAGTGCTTCTCTGTCAATGGCTGATGCAAATCTGCACATGCGCCTCCATCGTCTCACCCGTGAGGGGAGTACGAAGAATTGACGATAGACGTCCTGGCTAGAGAGAGGGGTTCGGGAGCGCAGCGTAGTGTCTCCGAGTTCTTCTCTTCAGCTAACACCCTCGCATCTAGCTCTTCATGCACTTCACAGCCCCCATCTGCCCCTGCTGTTGCTGTTGCTGCTATGTCTGTTTGGTGTTCTGACAATGCGTTGGGATCGGCTGACCGCGATGACCCAATGGAGGCACATGTCCAGGATCTGGATCTGATGCTATAGTCTGAGGAAGCCTATTATTATTATTATTATTATTATTATTATTATTATTATTATTATTATTATTATTATTATTATTATTATTATTATTATGGACACCGTGATAGCCCAGTGGTCAAGTTCTACCATCTGGGCCCTGTCGCCAGTTCGATTCCCGTCGGTGCCACCAGTATTTTCATTGAACATACCGGTCCGTCTGGAAGTGTTGGAACTGCCCGTGTGGGGGTGTCATTAGAGTCCACACTGCGCGGACCGCCGCGCCGCGCAACATCAACCTCACTTGGGGGAGAGGGTGGGACAGAAGCTGATGGAACCTCAGTGAGGTCAATCACCTCCTCGCCCCCATCCTCCACCTCAAGCTCCTCCCTTTTACCCTCCCTAGCAGACCAACACTCAGACACATATGATCCAAACAACACATCCAACTTTGGAGGGGGACGCAACGCTGTAACCCCTTACAACGCAGCAAGCCTAAAGTTACTGCGGAAGCGCGACTTCCCCTGAAAAAGCTTACAAAACAATCGTGATTGATCCACAGGCGACATATCATCCCAACCCTGCCGCACAGAGCCCTCCCGCTCCCGCCCAAGCAACGCATCCTCCACCACAACCTCACCGCCTACGACCTCACCACCCTCCTCACTCCCTCCATCCCCCTCAGCACCCCCCACAGCCATGCCACCGAGCCTCTGCATACTCAGCAACAGCTGCTTACGTCTCGCCTCATGCATGGGGCAATCCCATAAGAAGTGCGCAAGGGACTCATTGACATCATCATGACAATAGAAGCAGCGAGGGGACATGCCACTGACCAACTTGCTGCGATACAACCGAAGGCGGTTGTTGCAGCTGAGCAACCTTCTCCGAAGCAGATTATAATGCGCATCATCAAGGGCTACCCATCTTGGGAACTCCTTAGTTCCAAAGACTTGTCTTAGGATGACTCGCAGGCCATCAGTAAGATCGCTGCCTGCCTCTCGCTTGTCCCCCATCAGTTGCTGCACCATCTTGACGTCCTGTTGAAGGGCCCACTTGTCCACAGTCGAACTCCAACCCTCGAGGTCCTTCTCTGAGCTATTTAGGAGCTCCTGAAGCCCTTGAGTCCTGATAGCGCCTTCTGCCTCCGCAGTCCAGTCGGATTTGACTTGAGATGCGATGACAGGAAATTGCTTCTCCGGTAGAACACGCAGCCGTCCATAGAACTTCAGTTGCGCCGCCCGCCGCAAACGCTCCGCACTCAAAGAGCGCGCCAGAAAGAGTGTAATCCACTTGCTCGTCTTAGGGCTGATGCCGAGAATCATCCTCATGGGGCGCAGCATTGCTGCCTCCAGCTTGCTGAGCTGCGATACGTGGGCACGCCAGACATCGAAGGCGTACTTCAGCTTGGCCCCCACAAGTTGATTCCAGCACATGAGACGATACCTAGCTTGTATCTCACCTGCACACCACAAAGAGTACCAACCTGCGGTGGCGACTTCAGTGACACGCGTAGCCCGCAGGGCCTGCTCCTTCCACGTCAGGTCGTCGGTGATAACCACTCCCAGGTACTTGTACTGACTGGTGACACAAAGCTTCTGGCCGCGAAACCACACCACGGGCTCACCTCGCTCCCTGATATTTGGTCGTTTCGCCTTGCTCGACATGTAAATGGGCATGATTTCCGTCTTGCCGGGCTTCAAGTTGACTTCCAGCCGGTAATCTTCCGCGAACTTGGCCACAACATTGACCATCTTCTGAGCTCGGTGCGACTGTGAGCGATGAGGGCCACGTCGTCCGCGTATAGAAGTGCCTTGATGTCGTTCAGCCGCTTCACATCCGTGATCTTGAGGGCACTCGCCAGCCGATCACACAGCTCATCCATAAAGACGTTGAAGAGTGTGGGAGAGAGAGGGGACCCCTGTTGGACGCCTACACCCTCCAGTACTTCGGGGGTGAGTGCTCCATCAACTAGCACTTGCGACGAAGTCTGCTCGTAGCACCTGCGTAGCGTGCGCCAGAACTTGCCCCTTACACCCAGCTTCCAGAGCCTCTCAAATAGGCCATCTCTCCAAACAGACGGGAAAGCCTTGCGTAGATCGACGAACAGGACATACGACTCCCGCTTCTGCTGCTGACGCCCCTTCAGCCTCTGCCAAAGGGTAAAGACCTGATCCGTAGTGCGACGCCCCGGGCAGAAGCCTCCCTGCTCTGGACGTAGCTTATCCGGGCCATCCACGAAGAGCGTTAGACGAGTAGCTAATAAGGACAGATACAGCTTACCAAGACAACTAATAATCGAGATATCCCTCCAGTTGTCAGGATCCGTAGGATCCACCCTTGGGGATATTGACGATGATTCCCTTGCCCCAAGCTTTTGGAGTCCTCTCGGCTTCTCGAATCCAGTTGAAGTACTGCGTTAAGTAGCCATTGATGTAGGCGCCGCCATACTTGAGCATCTCGTTCTTCACTTTGTCCTCGCCACAAGCTTTGTGGTTATTCAGGGCACGTTGCCTTGCAAGGACCTCCTCTTGCGTGAACGGCTTGTCCAGCTCTTCGCAAGTGTCTTCACCTACTTCGTGCTCCTTCATAGCCCGGGCCACCTCATCTCTGAAGCGATCGTTCCAGTGGAACTGCCGCTTAGCTTCGGCTTCCTCCCACTCCAGCGAGCCTGCTTCTGCACAGCACTCCACCACAACAGCCGCACTTGCCGGATTTTCCCGTGGCTTCACCGAATTTTTCCGAAATTCCTCCCACCGAGCGACCTTTTCCGGCAGCGTACACGCCAGTGAGCCATCCTCCCTTTGCACCGGCGCGGAGACCTTCGTTCTGCGTGCCCCGCCAAGCCGCTTCGCGAGTAGCCAAAAGCACTTTGAGGATTGCTCGCGTTGACATTTGACCGCTTCTTCCTGCACTTGCTTGAAGGAGGCGGACTTCTTGGCCCGAGTTGCCTTCCGAATTTGCTTGCGGAGCCGTAGCCAATTCAGACGGGCTTCCGCATTCGATTCATCCCTCCTGTATGCTGCGTAGGCCTCCCGGCGCTGCTGAATGAGCTCCTTTAGCTCCCCGTCGAATCAATTGTTGGTGAAACGGGGTCGTATACATCTGGAGCCAAGGACCCGGTGCGCCGCCATTCGGAAGGACTGCGCCACTCGCTCGGTGACCTCATCTACCACTCGTTGGCTGTCGGCACCACCCGATAGGTCAAGCTCAGGCAGCTGATGCACTCCAAGCTTCTGTAGGCAATGCTGGAATACGTCATCGAACTTGTCGCGTAGATAATCCAGCGCTTGCTTCGCAGCGTGATCATTACCCGAGACACCAGCACCAATAAGCTTATCAACACGAAAAGACATGTAAGGTTTCGCAGCCCGCTTTGGTCGGCGCTGGCCGCTCCACGTCAGTTCGAATAATAATAATAATAATAATAATAATAATAATAATAATAATAGTGCTTCTCTGTCAATGGCTGATGCATTTCTGCACATGCGCCTCCATCGTCTCACCCGTGAGGGGAGTACGAAGAATTGACGATAAGCTCTAATGACACCCCCGCAAGGGCAGTTCCAACACTTCCAGACGGGCCGGTATGTTCAATGAAAATACTGGTCCAGACGGATCGGTATGTTCAATGAAAATACTGGTGGCACCGACGGGAATCGAACTGGTGACAGGGCCCAGATGGTAGAACTTGACCACTGGGCTATCACGGTGTCCAATTCCTTGTAGTCGACACTGAAAGAGGCGTGCTTCCAGGGTTATCCCGAAAGTGCAGTCTGCGTTCGAAGATTTGATGATTCACTGAATTCTGCAATTCGCATTACGTATCGCATTTCGCTGCGTTCTTCATCGTTGCGAGAACCAAGATATCCGTCGCTAGGAGTTGTAATAATAATAATAATAATAATAATAATAATAATAATAATAATAGTGTATCTCCTGCCAATTGCTGAGCCAAAAGGCCATGTGCATCCAGTCCTCCATTCCATAAGGAAAGTCTCCACACCAATCGGTGGAATAAAGGAAGTGACGGCATAGAACATTACTCTAGGAGCTTTATACCAATCAGCCTATGGAAAGGGACCGATGGCCTATGTACTCCCTAATAATAATAATAATAATAATAATAATAATAATAATAATAATAATAATAATAATAATAATAATAGTAATAGGTTGAAGCGATCACGAGGGGCGCGAGCGGGCGATCAAATGCCACTGGTTAACGAGTGAGCGAGTCGAACGATCCCAAGAGGGGGCGAACGGGCGATAACACGCCACTGATCCAGATTACGCTCTCATCATCTCGCCCGCCACAATCCGACCGAACCACCTATGTGTGTACTTTTGAGGGCAAGTATCTGGAAGCGAGGGTCCTTTGGTTGGCGCTGACACGTTCTTTGTCCCCTAGCTCTCAATAACCTTTCATCCTAAGACACTTGGTAGACGCGTATGCGAAAAATTAATTACTTATATATACCGAGATTATAATGTGTTCAGCACATACGTGGATGTGTGCCACAGGGAAGGGCGAGGATGGGGCCTTTCTCATTTTTTTCTAACGTAATTACAATAAATCTGCTATTTTAATAATTCAGAAAGTTTTGTATTGTATTGTACAATATATGTACAATACAATAGTTGACATAGCGTTACTAGGAGTTCGACGAGGAAGGAAACATACAATAGTATTATTGTATTGTATTAATATTGTATTGTACAATGATAGTACAATAATATTGTACAATAAAAAGTCATGGGACGGTTTTATTAATATTGTAATGTAGTGTACAATATTGTATATACAATATATATATATATATTTTTAAAAAAATAAAAAAAAACTTATAAAAAAGTTGAAGCTGTAAAAAAAAGTTAAAGCTATAAAAAAAGTTAGAGCTTGAAAGTTTTTTTATAGTTTGAACTTTTTTATAGCTTGAACTTTTTATACAGAATTTTTTTTTTTATAAATAGAACTTTTTTTATAAATCAAACTTAAAAAAAAATTATTTTTTTTAAAAGAATAATCTTTTTCTATAACATTCTACTCAAAATTGTCGCCACTTGAATGGTTTTAGTAACTTGAATGATTAGGAGTAACAGTAACTTCGGGATAATTCAAGTCAATTAAGTTGTCCATGTCACTTTTACCATTGTGCACCGGACCATAACATTGAGTTTCAGTTACTGTTAGTCACGCACTTAGAATAGTTAGCTCTCTTGCAGTTAGGTTCTGCGTTAATGCCTTCGGATTAAAGTGGCTGTGAGCAACCTGACTTCTTACAGAGTCTCCCGGCAAACCGCAAGTGAAAGGTACTGAGGGTAAGGTCAGTGTGTGACCGGTTTATACCTAATCATCTGACTCATGATGTACCTTCCAGAAATTGACACCACGGTAACGTACCGTGAGATGGGTAAAAAGGGTAACGTACTGATATGGGTAAAAGTGGTAATGGTATTAATAAAAGCTGGTGCCACCAGTACCAGGATAAACTTACTACTAACCTGAATTGACTGCCACGGTAGTAACAACAGTGCGGACTAATAATCATGATTAATACCAACAACTTGAAGATTAACGACTACTAGTACTAATGGATAATTACTTCAAGCCGCAGTATTGTAGTAATAATGGAACTTGAATAACTGAGGAGAACTTGAAGGGTCTAATTAATGTACAATGGGCGACGCCCCGCCGGTTGCCGGTACACGACGAGAAGCATTGCGAAGGCCGTTGTCCATTTATGAACACTTTGTTAATAACTAATAATACTAATAGCGACTAATGTAGTACTAACGGATAAGCAAAGGGATAATGGACAGAACTGAGGAGGAAGCGTCTAATTACATTTGTCCAATGACAGGCCGCTAAAAAAGGAGTGAATTGTCAACTGTGAAGATTTTTACATGTCGTTAAGTTGCTCAGTCTGATAGGACTGAAATTAAGCTTATTGTATTAATAAGTACCGGTAAGTGTCAAAGTATATATTTAAAGTTCAAGCGAGTTAAGCTTATTATATATACTAATATATTTAATTCTGACGAAGGAATGATTGCTTCGACTAGAGGAAGATATTAATACTGTCACTGAGAACGTAAGAAAAGTTCAAACAATCACCAGGACTTCACCGTGCTGCAAGAAAAGGGAAAGCATGGCGTTGGCCAGCCATCGCTGCCAGTCCCAGCAAGCGATGACAGTGCCACAGTTCTCAAAATGAAGCACGTCATCTTTGATTTTGCCACTTATCCGTTCAAGGAATCGCCTAACATTACCATGATAACAGGAAAGATATAAGAAATAAAACAAAATCTACAGTAGCTCCAGTGAAGGAAAGTGGCAAGAAACAAAGCCATTATACGTCGAGAAGCGTGAGTGATGCTGAAAGTTGGGTTTGTATCCTTCTTGTTGGGTTTGTATCCTTCTTGATGTCAAAATGCACAGATTTGTGTGCCGTTGTCGTGTGATTGATAATAACTCCGATGTCAAGTCGCTGAAAGTCGATTACATGTATCATAGTGTCCTTACCATCGTAAGTTGTTGTAGTAAGAATAATAATTAATAGTATGTAGTTGTCGTTTTTTGTTGTAATGTTTAGCGTTTTCTTGCAAACAATTGCATGTTTTTTCAAAATGCTGTCAGCACCTACGTTTTTGGTGTTGATTCTCTTATGATATGGATATAAGGACATACTGATAGTGTCGAACCGACGCAGCACTCGTTTTTCTATGATCGACCCATGTGCCTGTCTCTGTTATGTTTGTAAAACGTATTTAACTAAAAAGTAGGGGACTGTATGTGACTTTCTTTTGCAATGGTTGACACTTGGCACACAATACTACTCTATCAGTTACAGTAGCATGCGGTAGTGCTTACACAATAGTATCTATAGGCAGAGTTAAAGTTTTACATCATATCGTCCCAACACGATCTAAATCCGCAAGCTGTATGTCAATCTAGTGTGTTTCCAAATCAATATTTACTAAAAAAAATGTTTATGCTCTTCCAATGCAGACAATACTGTGCGCCATCATTAACTGACACGTGATAGTCATAAAATAATAAAAAACCCCCGCTTTCGCGTAAGAGAGGGTCGATTTAGTTGATTACGTTGCCGGTCTGTAAGACGCGTGTGATTGTTAGCTTGCTTTCCAAGCTTATGTCACGCAGGTATTTGTACACGCACGAACTTTTGTCTGACCACAGTCCTTGCCTTCTTATTGCGTAGATTCTCATTCCCAAACGAGCCGCTTCAGTCGCGGACCCGATTCTATTTGAATGGGATGCGTATATCGCTGAATCCAATCCAATTGCAGCAACTTTCTTTTTCAAGAGACTTGATGGGGTGCCAGCACTCAGATGGCCCAATGCGTTGCCAGATAGCTTGAAGAAAAGAGGAGAGCTGTCGGTGAATGAATCCTTGAACGTGTCCTTTATGTTTTTGAGGTATGCTCTGACCCACATGACAACGCAGAATGATTGGTTCCCTTGGCCGATAAAGACAAGCTTCTCGCCTTCCGCGTTTTTCAATTTCTCGAACCTGAGTACCATGTACTCGCACGGGCTGTTCCCGATGATGGTATGGTGGAACATGATGTCCGATACCTTCAATGCTACAATGTTACTGACGCGCGCCATTGAGATCCACTGCAGTAATATTAACGTAGCATCTCTGCAGTCCCTCCATGTCACCAATGGTAATTGTAGTATCTTGAGCAGGTCGTCCCTCAATAAGGGGTATTTCCCCTCTCTCCCCGGTACAGCTTCTGCTACCGCTCTCTGTTTGGCCAATTGCACTAGCAGACTCTCGGTCGGGTCGTTACTAGTGTGCAGTGCGTATTGGGATTTAATTGCAGCCAGGTGGCCAGTGATTGTTGACTGTGCATACCCACTGTCCGACATATATTTCAAATAGTGGGCAATCGTTTTGTCTGAGGCAGGAAAGAAGATACGCCCGTGCTGCACGCACCACTTGAGGAATTGCCGGAGGGAAGCTTTGTATGTTTCCATTGTGGTGTCTCTCCGGCCCGCTTGGCTTGCCCAGATCGCTATCTCGTCGTCATCTAGTATTGCTGTCCCTGCAGGGCGTAAAATTATTTTAATGAGTAAAATCAAACAGCACTGCAAGCATGTGCCATGATGGTCTGTGCACGTGATATGGGTGTTTGTGCCACGTTGGAGCTAGAGTGTATGATGCGGGTGGCAGACTTAATGAATCTCTTGCATGTTCTAGAATCTGTGGCCACCAAGGTCTGGCTGGCCAATGCGGAAGGACAAATGCAACCCTTTTGCGGGATTTCATGGCAAGAAGGACTGACTGCCCTATTTGTCCGAAATTTGGTGCCCAAACATCGCGGCCCTCTAGGCGCCAACGTATGATAAGCCTTCCCATGACATCTGGATGGACAGTCAGGTTTGTCAAGCCTGCGGTCAGCGCCTTGGAGTTTCTGTCTGCCCTCGTGTTGTTAGCTCTCTCGACCCAGCCCCAAAGTTTGTTTCGTATGTTGAGCTGTCCTGTATATACGTCGTCCACCATCTTGCAGAGACGTGTGAGGTGTGGTCGCTTGGACCCACCTTTTTGCAGGTCTATGACTGCGTTAGCTGAGTCGAACACAGTGAGGACTGTATTACGATTCTGAAGGATGGATCTGAAATGGAGAGGTATCACAGTCGCAGCCCAGAGCTCTCGTTCCGTCGACGAATTACCGATCAATTCAGATGGTAGAGGGATTGTTACGTCTTCTTCAAGCACATGGCCCCCAACCGCGAACTCGCCTGCATCCACCCTCAACTCGACGTCCTGTCGAGGTTGAAATATTGCACGTCTGCATTTGGCCGGATCCCTCAGGATGTGAAGCCAGTACTGCAGTTCTTGGCTTAGTTCTGACCCGCTCTGTGTAGTGACGCTTCTCCTATCGATTCTGTTGGCTGCGTTGACAGTCACCATCATTTCTCGAGTCATCAGCTGTGCGTTGGAGAGCGCCAGCTTGAGACTGATCAACAAAGATGCAGTTGAGTGCAGTTGCTGGACCGAAGCCCCTTGTGCGGAATGCACGTCCGCCAGGAGCTGGAGGATAGACTTGAGTAGTCTTTCCCTCTTGTCGTTCGGCACTCCCATCCACAAGTCCTTGCTGTTGATGACGTATCCCAAGTATTGTACCTCGTCCAAGGGTTCCCACTGCGTCTTCTCGGAAGTGGGAAGACCAAGGTAGGCAAACAGCGTCTTGATGAACGTAGCCATCGTTGGTGCGTAGGAATTTGACAGCGAATAGGAAGTCGTCTGCATATTGCATGGATGGCAAGTTCAAGGTCCTTATCAGCTTCACGACGACCCTCATGATCTTCCCAAACCAAAACGGCGCAGAACAGAACCCATATAGTAGCATCTTGTTCTGATAGGTTTTGCTCCTGTGTCTGAAGGCAGAGTATGGTGTACTTTTCCTAGCAAGCGGAATGGAATAAAACGCGCGTTGCAGATCCACCACGAACATCTTTGTGCCGCTGTCTCCGTCGAGTACCATCTGAATGTCCTTTTCCAGCGTCTCCATTGTGAAAGGAGCCTTGGCTTGGAAGGAATTACTGAACCGTTTGTCAGTGCACAGCTTCGTCTTCTTGACTCCCGCTGGGTCAGCCAGCACTTGGA
>WBZZ01005749.1:57500-70000 GCA_019918135.1 Paulinella micropora | reverse complement strand
CGACCAAAACGGGTACGTACAATCGTTGGACTGGGGTGCCCGGGGGGAGGGCCCCCGGACCCCCCCTGCCCCGTCGACAGGGTACATTGAATTGCCGGACGCACCGGCAAGTACTGCTAAAAACAAGGAACTTTGGCATTCAGGACACTCCCCTAACGCAAATATTCGCGTGAATTCAATAAAATTATACCAGCATCAACATCACGTCTCGGGCTAGCCACCCTGTAATATGAGCTCCTCCTGATTCCCAAAAACCATGATTTAGGATGGTGGGCACAAAAAGGCCAAAAAAACAAGGAATTTTGGCGTTCAGGACACTGCCCTAACGCAAATATTTGCGTTAATTCCAAAAACATCATACCAGCATCAAGATCGAGTCTAGGGCTAGCTTTCCTGCCAATATGAGCTCCTAATTCCTCCCGGTTCTCACAAACCATGATTTATAGGGATAGGGGTGCGGAAATGGTGGGGGGGTGGGTGGGGGGGTACACAATTTTCATTTTCCTCCTCCCCCCAAACCACCCACCCCCTTCAACAACAGCTTTCAGGGATAATAATAATAATAATAATCATCATCATAATCATAATCATAATACTATATCTGAGGCGTACTGATGCAGCTAATGGCATATCCTCAACGGACATAAGCCTCCAATACCCTTGTTCGAGGTCCTCCACCCCCCCGTGTCAGTCTCTCGCCTGATGATCGGGGCCACCGATGGAGCTCCTGAGGGCAAGACTGCACTAAGCCGAGGTTATTCCGCAGTCCCAGCAACCTCTTGCAAGACGTCACCGAATGTGCAAGTGCATACACCAAGCGCGGTTGCTAGAGCTGCCTCGAAACCCCACCCATAACAATCTGGTGTCTGCTGGGTCCTGGGCTATCAACCAGCATATGCGGAGTTTAAGATCTTTTACGCGCGCAACGACCCTCCTCGCCAGCATCTATCACCAAAGGGTTATGAGTTGGCGTCACAGTTTAACGCCTTGAGGCCATTGGGCTGGAACTCTGTTTAGCAAGTGCGACTAGGTTTTTTCAACGGAATTTCCCTCAAATGTGTCACAGTCAACACTCCAAGGCAGATTTACTATATCTGAGGCGTACTGATGCAGCTAATGGCATATCCTCAACGGACATAAGCCTCCAATACCCTTGTTCGAGGTCCTCCACCCCCCCGTGTCAGTCTCTCGCCTGATGATCGGGGCCACCGATGGAGCTCCTGAGGGCAAGACTGCACTAAGCCGAGGTTATTCCGCAGTCCCAGCAACCTCTTGCAAGACGTCACCGAATGTGCAAGTGCATACACCAAGCGCGGTTGCTAGAGCTGCCTCGAAACCCCACCCATAACAATCTGGTGTCTGCTGGGTCCTGGGCTATCAACCAGCATATGCGGAGTTTAAGATCTTTTACGCGCGCAACGACCCTCCTCCCCAGCATCTACCACCAAAGGGTTATGAGTTGGTGTCACAGTTTAACGCCTTGAGGCCATTGGGCTAATAATAATAATAATAATAATAATAATAATACTATATATGAGGCGTACTGATGCAGCTAATGGCATATCCTCAACGGACATAAGCCTCCAATACCCTTGTTCGAGGTCCTCCATCCCCCCGTGTCAGTCACTCGCCTGATGATCGGGGCCACCGATGGAGCTCCTGAGGGCAAGACTGCACTAAGCCGAGGTATAACAATTATAATAATAATAATGATAATAAAATCTGCCTTGGAGTGTTGACTGTGACATATTTGAGGGAAATCCCGATGAAAAAACCTAGTCACACTTGCTAAACAGAGTTCCAGCCCAATGGCCTCAAGGCGTTAAACTGTGACGCCAACTCATAACCCTTTGGTGGTAGATGCTGGGGAGGAGGGTCGTTGCGCGCGTAAAAGATCTTAAACTCCGCATATGCTGGTTGATAGCCCAGGACCCAGCAGACACCAGATTGTTATGGGTGGGGTTTCGAGGCAGCTCTAGCAACCGCGCTTGGTGTATGCACTTGCACATTCGGTGACGTCTTGCAAGAGGTTGCTGGGACTGCGGAATAACCTCGGCTTAGTGCAGTCTTGCCCTCAGGAGCTCCATCGGTGGCCCCGATCATCAGGCGAGAGACTGACACGGGGGGGTGGAGGACCTCGAACAAGGGTATTGGAGGCTTATGTCCGTTGAGGATATGCCATTAGCTGCACCAGTACGCCTCAGATATAGTAAATCGGCCTTGGAGTGTTGACTGTGACATATTTGAGGAAATCCCGATGAAAAAACCTAGTCACACTTGCTAAACAGAGTTCCAGCCCAATGGCCTCAAGGCGTTAAACTGTGACGCCAACTCATAACCCTTTGGTGGTAGATGCTGGGGAGGAGGGTCGTTGCGCGCGTAAAAGATCTTAAACTCCGCATATGCTGGTTGATAGCCCAGGACCCAGCAGACACCAGATTGTTATGGGTGGGGTTTCGAGGCAGCTCTAGCAACCGCGCTTGGTGTATGCACTTGCACATTCGGTGACGTCTTGCAAGAGGTTGCTGGGACTGCGGAATAACCTCGGCTTAGTGCAGTCTTGCCCTCAGGAGCTCCATCGGTGGCCCCGATCATCAGGCGAGAGACTGACACGGGGGGGTGGAGGACCTCGAACAAGGGTATTGGAGGCTTATGTTCGTTGAGGATATGCCATTAGCTGCATCAGTACGCCTCAGATATAGTAAATAATGATAATAATAATAATAATAATAATAATAATAATAGGAATAACCTCGGCTTAGTGCAGTCTTGCCCTCAGGAGCTCCATCGGTGGCCCCGATCATCAGGCGAGAGACTGACACGGGGGGGTGGAGGACCTCGAACAAGGGTATTGGAGGCTTATGTCCGTTGAGGATATGCCATTAGCTGCATCAGTACGCCTCAGATATAGTAAATAATAATAATAATAATAATAGTGCTTCTCTGTCAATGGCTGATGCATTTCTGCACATGCGCCTCCATCGTCTCACCCGTGAGGGGAGTACGAAGAATTGACGATAAGCTCTAATGACACCCCCGCAAGGGCAGTTCCAACACTTCCAGTTGGGCCGGTATGTTCAATGAAAATACTGGTCCAGAAATAGACCGGTATGCAATGAAAATACTGGTGGCACCGACGGGAATCGAACTGGCGACAGGGCCCAGATGGTAAAACTTGACCACTGGGCTATCACGGTGTCCATAATAATAATAATAATAATAATAATAATAATAATAATAATAATAATAATAATAATAATAATAACTAGGGGCTGCGCCATCCCCTGAAAGGATGGTTTGCGGTGCGCGAAGTGCGGTGCGCTTCGCGCACCCCCCCCCCCCCCCCCCCCTCTCCCTCGGACTGGGGTTCCCGGGGGAGAGCCCCCCGGAGCCCCCTCTTTCCCGTCGGGTACTCTTTCCCGTCGACAGGGTACGTTCAATTGCCGTAGGTACCAGCAAAACGCAAGTGTAAGCTCTGGTGGCACAAAAACCTCAAATCTCTGGTTTTTGTGCCACCCGCCAACAAATTTTTTTTAATCTCCGAAGAGAGCGCACCGAGAGGTGTCGAGTACACCAAACAACAGCCCGAAACTCCCTCGGGTGTGCGCAAACGGCGCCTGGTGGCGCAAAAACCTCAATTTTCCGGTGTGTAGGCCACCCGGCGCAATATTTTTTATATTTTCGAAGAGAGCTCATCAAGAAGTATCGGATACACCAACTATCAGCCGCTAACTCCCTCTGGTGTGCGCAAACGGCGCCTGGTGGCACAAGACCTCATTTTTCTGGTGTGCGGGTGCCACCCGCGACCAAAAGGGGTACGCACAATCGCCGGGCTTGGGTCCCCGGGGGGAGGGCCCCCCGGACCCCCCTTTCCCATCTCCACAGGGTACGTTCAATTGCCGGAGAGTGCCTGGTGGCACAAGACCTCATTTTTCTGGTGTGTGGGTGCCACCCGCGACCAAAACTGGTACGTACAATCGCCGGGCTGGGGTTCCCGGGAGGAGGGCCCCCGGATCCCCCCGGACCCCCCCCCCCCCTGCCCCGTCGACAGGGTACGTTCAATTGCCGGACGCACCGGCAAGTACTGCCAAAAAACAAGGAAATTTGGCATTCAGGACACTCCCCTAATGCAAATATTTGCGTGAATTCCAAAAAAACTATACCAGCATCAAGCTCGATTCTGCGGCTAACCACCCTGCCAATATGAGCTCCCAACTCCTCCTGATTCCCACAAACCATGATTTATAGGGATGGGGGGGTGCAAAAAAAGGCCAAAAAACAAGAAAATTTGGCATTCAGGACACTGCCCTAACGCAAATATTTGCGTGAATTCCAAAAAAGTTATACCAGCATCAAGATCGAGTATGGGGCTAGCCACCCTGCAAATATGAGCTTCCAACTCCTCCTGGTTCACACAAACCATGATTTATTCCGATTGGGGTGCGGAAATGGGGGGTGCGGTGGGGGTACACAATTTTCATTTTCCCCCTCCCCCCAAACCCCCCACCCCCTTCACCAAAACCTTTCAGGATAATAATAATAATAATAATAATAATAATAATAATAACAATCATAATAATCATAATAATAATATCAATAATAATAATATAATAATAATATAATAATAATAATAATAATAATAATAATAATAATAATAATAATAGTGCTTCTCTGTCAATGGCTGATGCATTTCTGCACATGCGCCTCCATCGTCTCACCCGTGAGGGGAGTACGAAGAATTGACGATAAGCTCTAATGACACCCCCGCAAGGGCAGTTCCAACACTTCCAGACGGGCCGGTATGTTCAATGAAAATACTGGTCCAGAAATAGACCGGTATGTTCAATGAAAATACTGGTGGCACCGACGGGAATCGAACTGGCGACAGGGCCAATAATAATAATAATAATAATAATGATAATAATAATAATAATGATAATGATAATAATAATGATAATAATATAATAATAATAATAATAATAATAATAATAATAATAATAATAATAATAATAATAATAACTAGGGGCTGCGCCAACACCTGAAAGGATGGTTTACCGGTGCGCGAACGCACCAAAACCCGCCAGCCCCACTTCTTATCACTTTTTGGAGGCCCCCCCCTCCCGCCCCCTTTCCCTTCGATAGGGTACGTTGAAATGCCGGAGGTGCCGCAAAGGGCGCCTGGTGGCAAAAAACCTCATTTTTCAGGTGTGGGTGCCCACCCGCGACCAGAACGGGTACGTACAATCACAGGGCTGGGATTCCCGGGGGGAGACCCCCGGACCCTCCCCCTTTCCCTTCGACAGGGTACGTTGACTTGCAGGAGGTGCCGCAAAGGGCGCCTGGTGGCAAAAAACCTCAATTTTCAGGTGTGGGTGTAACGGCGACCAGAACGGGTACGTACAATCACAGGGCTGGGGTTCCCGGGGGAGGGCCCCCCGGACCCCCCCTGCCCCGTCGACAGCGTACGTTCAATTGCCGGAGGCACCGTCAGTACTGCTAAAAAACAAGGAAATTTGGCATTCAGGACACTCCCCTAACGCAAATATTTCCGTGAATTCCAAAAAAATTATACCAGCATCAAGATCGAGTCTGCGGCTAACCACCCTGCCAATATGAGCTCCCAACTCCTCCTGGTTCCCACAAACCATGATTTATTCCGATGGGAGAGCAGAAAATAGGCTAAAAAACAAGGAATTTTCGCATTCAGGACACTCCCCTAACGCAAATATTTGCGTGAATTCCAAAAAACAAATTATACCAGCATCAGCATCGAGTCTGGGGCTAGCCACCCTGCAAATATGAGCTCCCAACTCCTGCTGGTTCACACAAACCATGATTTATTCCGACAGGGGTGCGAAAAAAAAGGAGTAATTTTCGCATTCAGAACTCTGCCCTAACGCAAATATTTGCGTGAATTCCAAAAAAATTACATCAGCATCAAGATCGAGTCTGGGGCTAGCCACCCTGCAAATATGAGCTCCAACCCTCCTCGTTCCCACAAACCATGATTTATTCCGACAGGGGTGCGGAAATGCTGGGGGTGGACGGGGGGGGGGGGTACACAATTTTCATTTTCCCCTCCCCCCAAACCCCCCACCCCTTACCCAACACCTTTCAGGGATAATAATAATAATAATAATAATAATAATAATAATGATGATGATGATGATAATGATAATAATAATAATAATAATAGAAGCGCTTCTTTGTCAATGGCTGATGCATTTCTGCACATGCGCCTCCATCAATAACAATAATAATAATAATAATAATAATAACAATAATAATAATAATAATAATAATATTATTATTATTATTATTATTATTATTATTATTATTATTATTGTTATAATAATAATAATAATAATAATAATAATAATAGACTTATCAGTCAATTGGCCTTTGATCCTGTCGGACATGTGCCTCCATTGGTAGCACGGGACCGTTCGGTGACGCGGCTCCGCTCCAAAGACTCGACTGGCAGTGCAATGTGCAAATGAGCGTGCTGTGCATGTGCAAGTGGGTGCAAGGAGTGAGAGGAGTTATCTGCCGAGAAGAAGTCCGCGACGCTGCGCTGACCTCCACCTACAACAGATCTAGCCAGACATTCTACCTGACTAGGCCTTCCCCTCCTTCTACCCACCTCCTGAACGACCGTGAGGTCGATCACCTCCTCCTTCTCCTCCGCCCCCTCTGCCTCCCTGGTCTGCGCCTCCAACTCCTCCCACTCCTTCCAGATGGTGGCAACAAACCTTCCTAACTCCTCCTCCACCTCTTCTGGGACAGGGATAAACAAAACGCCGAGCATCGCCGCCATCTTTTCATCCTCCCCCTTCAGCCATTCCTCTTTGAAGAGCCTCATCTCCTCCTCTGCCTCCCGCAGTTCCCTGTGATAAAGCCCTCCTCGATTCAGCATGAGGGGCTGCCGGGCTTGCGCCTCATCGATAAACTTAAACAGTGCCTCACGAGAGCTCGCAAACGTTGGGCAATGCAGCAGGAAGTGACGTAACGACTCGTTAACCTCAGTGCCACACAAGGCGAAACAGCTTGAGCAGTCCGGCGAGCATGAGCCAAATTTGGATCGGTAGAGGCGAAGGCGATTGTTGCAGCTCAACAATCGCCTTCTGATAAGGTTGTGACTTCCCCCCTCCAGCGCCCGCCAACGTGGGAAAGCAGAGCGGGAAGACATCTGGCTAAGCAGCACCCTAAGCCGAGGGCTTAGCCTGCCGCTCCCAGCCAGCTACTTCCTGCCGGACAGACCATTGCTTTACCACCTCGTTCCAGTTCGCCAGAGCGGCCCGCCAGTCCTTATCATCTACCGTGCCATCTTCGTTCACGACCCGCTTGAGCGCATCCAAGCCCTCCCGCAGCCTGTGATCTGCTAAGATCAAATTTTCCGTATCTTCCTTCCATTTGCACCGACCCGTGTTGTAAAGCCTGCGTGTTAGCGCTGTGTTGCCCAGTAACTCGATGCGCCCTAGGAACCGAAGCCGGGCCGCCTTGGCAAGGATGCTAAAACTCGGCGTGCGGCCTAAACCCCTGGTGATGCAGCCGCTTGTGCGCGTACCAACACCCAAGATGACCCGCAGGGGCGCTACCAACGCGCCCTCCAGCTTACTCAGCTTGTTGGCGCCCGGCAGATCCCAAAAAGCCGATGCGTAAAGCAACTTTGCGCCAACCATTTGCTGCCAATTCATCAGCCGAAGACGCGCTGGAACTTCATGGGCAATCCAGAGGGGATAGCAGGCAGCCGTTCCCGCTACAGTGATTTCCGCCGCCCGCTTCGCTTGCGGTTTATCGGAGAGGGTGTCTGTGAGCAGAACTCCCAGGTATTTGTAGTGGTCGGTGACGTTGAGAACCTTGCCCCGGAACCTCACGCATGGGGGCGACTTTTTTGACTTGGCGTGCCCGTATATCGGCATGACTTCCGTCTTGCCCGGTTTCAGGTTGATTTCAAGCCGATAGTCCTCCACGAATGTCGCCACGACATTTACAATCTGTTGAAGCTCCGTGACACTATGCGCAATTACCGCAACGTCGTCGGCGTAAAGCAGGGTCCGTATGTCTTCGATGCGGTTGAGGTCCTCGATCTCCAACTCTTTCGCGATTCGGACCGTTAGCTCATCCATGAAGACGTTGAACAGCGACGGTGACAACGGCGACCCTTGCTGAACTCCCATCTCTTCCAGCACTTCACCAGTGAGTTCGCCATCGACTAGAACTCGCGATGACGTTCTTCGGTAAAAACGCCGCAGAATGCGATAGAACTTGCCCTGTACCCCCATCTGGGTTAGCCTCTGAAACAACCCGGCCCGCCAAACCGTAGGGAATGCCTTTCTCAGATCCACGAACAAAACGAAAGAACGGAGGCCAGCTTGTTGTCTAAGGCGCAGACGCTCCTTAAGGACAAAAATCTGGTCCCCCGTACTACGTTTTGGCCGGAACCCACCCTGCTCTGGGCGAAGCCTGCCCGGCTGATCGATGAAAGCCGTAAGCCTCGCCGCCATAAGGGACAGATACATCTTACCCAGACAGCTCAGAATCGCGATGTCTCTCCAATTTTCCGGATCGGTTGGGTCGCCTCCTTTTGGGATGTTGACGATAATCGCTTTGCCCCAGTCGCTGGGGGTGTATTTGCACGATTTCAACCAGTTGAAGAAGCGCACCAGAAAGCTCACAATCCGCGTGCCTCCGTAATTGAGCATCTCGTTCTTGATCTTATCCGGTGAGCACGCTTTGTGATTCTGGAGATTTTCCTGGCAGAGCTCCACTTCCTTCTCGGTGTAATCATAGTCCAGCGGGCCCGTCTCAGTCCGGATCTCCTCGGCTTGCGCCATGGCCTCATATTGGTCGCGCAGGTTGTCGTTATACTGGAAGGTTTCGCGGGCCTTCCGCTCGGGCTCAATCCGCGCTGCTTCCTCATCGGAACCGACTTCCTCTACACATGCATCCTCCAAAAACTGGTTTTCTTTGGGGACCACCATACGTCGGCGGTATTCTTCCCATTCTTGTAGTTTTTCCCGGAGTGTGCATGCCAGAGTGCCATCGGGCTTCCGAACAGGAGCAGAAGCGTTCGACCGCCGAACCCCGCCCAAACGCTTTGACAGCTTCCAGTACGTGGCCATGGTAGCGCTCCTGAAGTTGGCAGCGGTGTCATTCTGGACCCGCTTCCACGCTTGCTCCTTCTTCTCCTTGCATAACCTTCTGACCGCCTTCCTCGCTTCTTTATATCTTTGCCAGGCCTCTCGGTTGGCCTCATTCCTTCGCCAGAGGCCGTATGCCTCTCTCCGTCGCGCAATCGCTTCCCTAAGACTCTCATCAAACCATGCATTAGTAAACCCTGGCCTAATCACCCGAACTCCCAAGACCTTCACGGCTGCGCCCGTGAAAGCTCGGACCACTAAGCTAGCGACCCTATCTACCTCCTGCTGAAGCTCATCCGGGTCCTCCACTGCTGATAGATCTGGGAGGCCATCTGGCAACAGCCCCGATATACCAGCTGCAAAGGTCTCGTCGTACTTCAACCTAAGCTTAGACAGCTCACTCTCCTTACCCTCAACTACCCTGCCTATCAAGCGCTCTGCCTTGAATGCTTTGTACCTCTTTACCTGCTTTTTGGGGGGTGGCTGTCCCCACCAGACCAGTTCCGCCCACACAGCTTTGTGGTCGGTATCAAGGTCTACCTCGTCGACGCCGAAGCTTGCCTCCTCCGCCAGCTCGGAAGAGACGCAGATGTAATCCAGTAGATGCCTTCGTCCACCTACATTTTCCTGCCTAGACCACCAATATTTGTCCCCCCGTGGTTGCGAAAACCCACTGAGATTGCGCAACCCCGTGGCAACAAGCATCGCAGCCAGCAACTCACCATTCTCACTCCTAACCCCTCTACCCCTCCCATCTATCTCGCCAAAGAGGCCCACCACTCCCTCCTCCCGCGCTATTCTGGCGGGCCCCAGCTTAGCATTAGCATCACCAACCGTAACCACATGACCTTTGGTGGCGAAGTAGGAGACGGCCGCCTGCCACGCCTCATAGGCTGCAATAGATTCCTCTCGTTGATTTTCTTGGGGGAAGTAGCCGTTGCCGACGAACACATCCGACGCCGTCGCGCTCCCAGACGACAGCCTCACCCACAATTGCTGTGGGTGTGGAACAGGCGCCTGTACAATGGTAGCGCACGGTGCCAGATAGTTGGCCACCAACGTCAAGACTCCCCCCAAGAGACGCGAGCCCGCACCAGTTGCAGCCGCTTTGCCGAGGACTGCGAAGCCGTCGACTTGGAGCTTCTCCACCTTCTGCGACGATAGGTTGTGCTCCTGGACTCCGACGATCACCCAGCCTCGCTCCTTGTAGTGCTCCGGCCATTCCCCAAAGCCTGGGCTATCCGCACCCACTTTGCCTTGCCAATTATGTGAGGCCACCCTCAGTGGGAAGCCTTTCACAAATTGGGAAGAACGAAGCTGATGCCGATGCCTGCGCTTCGGTTGAGCCCGCCTGGAGCCCTCCGCCACCCTCCACGGCCCATCCTGCACCCTCCGCCCCAGCTCCTCCAGCTCCCGCATCCCGCCCCACTCCGCCAAGGGAGATTCACCGCTTGAGGCTTCGCCCTGGGGCTCGTCGACTTGCACGTCGAGCACCCAGTAGCCAAATCCCTGCTTGCGAAGCTCCCTCTGCATCTCTACATACTGGGCACCCCCCCGTGCAGCCCGCTGCTTCTCTCTTTCCCGGAAAGTCCTACCCGTCGCAACGTGAACCTTTCCCGTGAAGAACTTACGCTCCCGCAGCAGCCGCACTATCTTCTCCGCCTCCTCACAAGACGCACATTTAATCCGCAAATGTCGCCCACTACCTCTGCCCGCGAATTCCACCTCGACTTCCCCGAGACCGAGAATTCGGAGCTCTCGCGCCATGACCACTGTCTGAGAGACATGCGATAGCCCCCATACTATGCAACATCTCTTATCCAGCTCATTTCGTACCTTCCTCCGCCACCTCCTCGGTGGCGGTACCGCTTGCCACACGCCGTGACCAGACCTTTCCGGACGTGACTTCTCTTCCGAGGTTGGGGAGGGTGATCGAGATGCAGCAGGATTGCTGGCTCTACGTGATTCAGGTTGCCCGTCAGGTACGCGAGCACTCGACCACCCCACCCCGGCCGAGTAGCCATCGCCACCCGCAGGCGCACTCCCACGGGGAACGTCTAAACCTGAAGGATTACCGCCTTGACCCATAGGGCCAGCACTAGCGGCCGCGCTCTTCGCATAAGAACCTGACATAAGTGGTATGGGACCCCGGTGCCGCATTGATCGAGTTGTAAACTCGATAAATGAGGACCCAGGTGAGGTTATTTAAAGCTCAACCCTTAAAAAGCATACGTGTACGTATGTATAGGAATACACACAAACACTCACCTGCATCCGTAACCAGGCACGAGGCAGACCCGCTGTGCATCATCGAGGTAGGTGTCGTGGCAAACCACCCTGCGTCCGATAAACGCTGCAAGTGAGTCATCTACCGAGAGCACAGAGTGACAGGCCCGTGCACGTGTACCCACCACCCCATAACCCTCCGCCAGAGCAACCCCATGGCATCCGCAGGATGAGCACGAAGAGTGCTGAGAGAGAGGGTGAGCCAGGAGCCCCGCTCCGGTCCGTCGTTACTTTGGTCATTTAGTCGTTTCAACGCTTGTGGTAAGGTGTAGGGCCTCTCGCCTTCGTACAAACTCCGACCGACAGTAGTTTGATTGACCATCCTTCGCGGTGACCCTCTGAACACAACCCCCTCCCCCAGTGCCCACCCCTTGTGATTCCAGAGGCCACCCCGAGCCAAGAGCCATGAGTATGATGAGCAACTCACATGAGTTACTCTCAGTAATTGGGACCCGTCTCATAAATCAATGGAACGCTTATCGTGCGCCCCTCATAGGCTCAGCCCGCCCATGTGAAAGCTAGGCCTCGCCCAAAGCAAAGCAAAGCAAAGCAACAACAACAACAAAAAAAAAAAAAAAAAGAAAAAAAAAAAAGAGAGAGAGAGAGAGAGAGAGAGAGAGAGAGAGAGAGAGAGAGAGAGAGAGAGAGAGAGCGAGCGAGAGCGAGGCCGCCGTGGCTCGCCCGCAATCCAGCTGGGTGCACCTCGTCACAACCACTCATCGGCGTGAGCTCATAGCTGTGTGCGACATAGGTACAAGAGCAAGAGGAGAAACAGTGTGCCAGCGTGGATGTGTGGGTGAGGCAGTGCGGTGAGGCAAAGCAGCGATGCCAGTCGAATCCCTGGAGACGGAACCTAGCATCAAAAACATCGTATAAGTCTACCCCAGGCCTCCATCCACCGAGTGGTGAGCTCGATAAAAGAAGACCCGAGTGGGGTTATTTAAAGCTCAACCCTTAAAAAAGCATAAACATGTACGCCGCCAGGAACCCAACAACAATAACATAGCAGCCAGGAACCCAACAACAATAACATAGCAGCCAGGAACCCAACAACAATAGCAGCCAGGAACC
>WBZZ01005749.1:42500-47500 GCA_019918135.1 Paulinella micropora | reverse complement strand
GGCGGTGATGGCCAGCGACATTGGCCGTCTACTACTCTCAATGGATTACAAATACGCGAAGCACGGAGCTACCACTGTGGCCCTTATGGGACAAGGTAGAATCGCCGAAGACCTGGACAATCCCCGTGGGAATGCCTCTTCGACGGGCTCTGGCCCGATGTCCCAGGATGGGAGGATGAGGGCTCGCGTATATGACGGAATTCCTGAACCACGTGGAGAGGCTATCTTAGCTGCGCCTCATCCTTCCTCCCCAAACCTGGCACACGGGTCGGCGCTTCAACATAAGGCGAGCGGCGCTATGTGGCAGATGGCACCGCCGCCTCGACGGTACCGGCGGGTAGATCGGTACGACAAGGACGGGCGTAATCTGATTGTCTGGGGGCTCTCAGAACGCGCCAATCTACAGGAGATCGCCTCCAAAATGAGCGGTCTTGGTCTGGTGGTCCCGGTAATGGAGTGGCAAGGCCAGCGAATGTCTCGTCACCTGGAGCTGGTCTACGAGGACGATGACAGCAGGCAGACGGCGTTGCAGCAACTCAAACATCTCAAATTCTTCGGCAGAGGGGTCAATGTGGCCCTTGGGCGCAGGTTCAGGGACAGGGAACGTGTCCGAAGGCTTATTCGCATCCATCTGCGTGGGGAAGCGGCGGTCCGGAAGGAGGAAGCTGCGACGGGATATCGCGTCTTGCCTCTGCATGAAGAATGTGTCGATGATGTGCAGGTGGTGTCTTCGGAATTGGCTGCCGATGCACCTAAGTGTGTGTCTGAGTGTGCTGATGTGCATGTGGTGCCCCTGCATTCGGCGGCCAGTGCAGTGGGGGACCAACCTGCGCAAGCACCTGCAGAGGGGGGCAGCACGAGGGCGGAAGCCAAGCGCGGCCGTCGGGTCCGGAAACGAGCCAAGAAGCACCGCTCCAAGCAGTTCGATACCGGCTTCAAGCTACTCGTCGCGAGTCACAACTGGCAGGGTAAAACGGGATACGACAACGTAGGCACGGCGGAATGGGCATCATTCTACAAGCACGAGGGCTGGCTAGTCATCGGGGCTCAGGAGCACCGCATGGGCAAGAAGCAACTTTGCAAATGCAGCCTGGATGGATTCCGGATTTTTGGAAAACCTGCGGAGGTCAGCGAGAAAAATCGCTGCAAGGGTGGGGTTCTATTCGCGGTGGCTAACTTCCTTGGTCCGTATTGCAGCCTGGTGTCAGCCCCCGTCGACCACCGGCAGCAAGTGTGGCTGCGTATCGCCTCGGGTGTTACCGGCGCTCAGGATATCTATGTGGGCAACGGCTACTTTCCCCAGGAAACGCAGGAAGAAGAGTCGTCAGAGGCGTATGCGGCCTGGCAGGCAGCTATAGCTTTTTTTGGAGCCAAAGGTCTTGTGGTCACGGTGGCGGATGCCAACGCGAAGCTCGGGCCGGCATGCAGCCGAAAAGAGGAGGGCATCGTCGGTCAGCACGGGGAGGTCGATGATAAGGGAGCACCGGTACGTTCGGAGAACGGCAAGAGACTCGCGGCTGTCCTCGTCGCTACGGGCCTGCGAAATCTGAGCGGCTTCTCGTGCCCAGTGGAAGGGTCCTACTGGTGGTCCCGGCGTGAGCAGCGCGGCATGGGCACAGGCAAGCACCTCCTCGATTACATCTGCGCGTCGCCTGGCCTGGCAGCTGGAGCAAAGTTCGGAGTATGCGAAGATGATCTTGATACGGACCACAAGGCAGTAAGGGCCGAACTGACGTGGAGCGGCCAGCGCCGACCAAAGCGGGCTGCGAAACCTTACAGGTCCTTTCGTGTTGATAAGCTTATTGGTGCTGGTGTCTCGGGTAATGATCACGCTGCGAAGCAAGCGCTGGATTATCTACGCGACAAGTTCGATGACGTATTCCAGCTTTGCCTACAGAAGCTTGGAGTGCATCAGCTGCCTGAGCTTGACCTATCGGGTGCCGACAGCCAACGGGTGGTAGATGACGTCACCGAGCGAGTGGCGCAGTCCTTCCGAATGGCGGCGCACCGGGTCCTTGGCTCCAGATGTATACGACCCCGTTTCACCAACAATTGGTTCGTCGGGGAGCTAAAGGAGCTCATTCAACAGCGCCGGGAGGCCTACGCAGCATACAGGAGGGATGAATCGAATGCGGAAGCCCGTCTGAATTGGCTACGGCTCCGCAAGCTGATTCGGAAGGCAACTCGGGCCAAGAAGTCCGCCTCCTTCAAGCAAGTGCAGGAAGAAGCGGTCAAATGTCAACGCGAGCAATCCTCAAAGCGCTTTTGGCTACTCGCGAAGCGGCTTGGCGGGGCACGCAGAACGAAGGTCTCCGCGCCGGTGCAAAGGGAGGATGGCTCACTGGCGTGTACGCTGCCGGAAAAGGTCGCTCGGTGGGAGGAATTTCGGAAAAATTCGGTGAAGCCACGAGAAAATCCGGCAAGTGCGGCTGTTGTGGTGGAGTGCTGTGCAGAAGCAGGCTTGCTGGAGTGGGAGGAAGCCGAAGCTAAGCGGCAGTTCCACTGGAACGATCGCTTCAGAGATGAGGTGGCCCGGGCTATGAAGGAGCACAAAGTAGGTGAAAACACTTGCGAAGAGCTGGACAAGCCGTTCACGCAAGAGGAGGTCCTTGCAAGGCAACGTGCCCTGAATAACCACAAAGCTTGTGGCGAGGACAAAGTGAAGAACGAGATGCTCAAGTATGGCGGCGCCTACATCAATGGCTACTTAACGCAGTACTTCAACTGGATTCGAGAAGCCGAGAGGACTCCAAAAGCTTGGGGCAAGGGAATCATCGTCAATATCCCCAAGGGTGGGGATCCTACGGATCCTGACAACTGGAGGGATATCTCGATTATTAGTTGCCTTGGTAAGCTGTATCTGTCCTTATTAGCTACTCGTCTAACGCTCTTCGTGGATGGCCCGGATAAGCTACGTCCAGAGCAGGGAGGCTTCCGCCCGGGGCGTCGCACTACGGATCAGGTCTTTACCCTTTGGCAGAGGTTGAAGGGGCGTCAGCAGCAGAAGCGGGAGTCTTATGTCCTGTTCGTCGATCTACGCAAGGCTTTCCCGTCTGTTTGGAGAGATGGCCTATTTGAGAGGCTCTGGAAGCTGGGTGTAAGGGGCAAGTTCTGGCGCACGCTACGCAGGTGCTACGAGCAGACTTCGTCGCAAGTGCTAGTTGATGGAGCACTCACCCCCGAAGTACTGGAGGGTGTAGGCGTCCAACAGGGGTCCCCTCTCTCTCCCACACTCTTCAACGTCTTTATGGATGAGCTGTGTGATCGGCTGGCGAGTGCCCTCAAGATCACGGATGTGAAGCGGCTGAACGACATCAAGGCACTTCTATTCGCGGACGACGTGGCCCTCATCGCACAGTCGCACCGAGCTCCAGAAGATGGTCAATGTTGTGGCCAAGTTCGCGGAAGATTACCGGCTGGAAGTCAACTTGAAGCCCGGCAAGACGGAAATCATGCCCATTTACACGTCGAGCAAGGCGAAACGACCAAGTATCAGGGAGCGAGGTAAGCCCGTGGTGTGGTTTCGCGGCCAGAAGCTTTGTGTCACCAGTCAGTACAAGTACCTGGGAGTGGTTATCACCGACGACCTGAAGTGGAAGGAGCAGGCCCTGCGGGCTACGCGTGTCACTGAAGTCGCCACCGCAGGTTGGTACTCGTTGTGGTGTGTAGGTGAGATACAAGCTAGGTATCGTCTCATGTGCTGGAATCAACTTGTGGGGGCCAAGCTGAAGTACGCCTTCGATGTCTGGCGTGCCCCCGTATCGCAGCTCACCAAGCTGGAGGCAGCAATGCTGCGCCCCATGAGGATGATTCTCGGCATCAGCCCTAAGACAAGCAAGTGGATTACACTCTTTCTGGCGCGCTCTTTGAGTGCGGAGCGTTTGCGGCGGGCGGCGCAACTGAAGTTCTATGGACGGCTGCGTGTTCTACCGGAGGAGCGATTTCCTGTCATCGCATCTCAAGTCAAATCCGACTGGACTGCGGAGGCCGAAGGCGCTATCAGGGACTCAATGGATCTACAACAAGGGCTTCAGGAGCTCCTAAATAGCTCAGAGAAGGACCTCGAGGGTTGGAGTTCGACTGTGGACAAGTGGGCCCTTCAGCAGGACGTCAAGATGGTGCAGCCATTGATGTGGGACAAGCGAGAGGCAGGCAGCGATCTTACTGATGGCCTGCGAGTCATCCTAAGACAAGTCTTTGGAACTAAGGAGTTCCCAAGATGGGTAGCCCTTGATGATGCGATCATAATCTGCTTCGGAGAATGTTGCTCAGCTGCAACAACCGCCTTCGGTTGTACCGCAGCAAATTGGTCAGTGGCATGTCCCCTCGCTGCTTCTGTTGTCATGATGATGTCAATAAATCCCTTGCGCACTTCTTATGGGATTGCCCCATGCATGAGGCGAGACGTAAGCAGCTGTTGCTGAGTATGCAGAGGCTCGGTGGCATGGCTGTGGGGGGTGCTGAGGGGGATGGAGGGAGTGGGGAGGGTGGTGAGGTCGTAGGCGGTGAGCTTGTGGTGGAGGAAGTGTTGCGTGGGCGGGAGCGGGAGGGCTCTGTGCGGCAGGGTTGGGATGATATGTCGCCTGTGGATCAATCACGATTGTTTTGTAAGTTTTTTCAGGGGAAGTCGCGCTTCCGCAGTAACTTTAGACGTTGATGTTGCGCGGCGCGGCCGTCCGCGCAGAGTGGACGTCCTGGCTAGAGAGAGGGGTTCGGGAGCGCAGCGTAGTGTCTCCGAGTTCTTCTCTTTAGCTAACACCCTCGCATCTAGCTCTTCATGCACTTCACAGCCCCCATCTGCCCCTGCTGTTGCTGTTGCTGCTATGTCTGTTTGGTGTTCTGACAATGCGTTGGGATCGGCTGACCCCGGTGACCCAATGGAGGCACATGTCCAGGATCTGGATCTGATGCTATAGTCTGAGGAAGCCTATTATTATTATTATTATTATTATTATTATTATTATTATTATTATTATCATTATCATTATTATTATTATTAT
>WBZZ01005749.1:20000-32500 GCA_019918135.1 Paulinella micropora | reverse complement strand
ACTTTACTTCTACTTTACTTCTACTTTACTTCTACTTTACTTCTACTTTACTTCTACTTTACTTCTACTTTACTTCTACTTTACTTCTACTTTACTTTCTACTTTACTTCTACTTTACTTCTACTTTACTTCTACTTTACTTCTACTTTACTTCTACTTTACTTCTACTTCTACTTTACTTCTACTTTACTTCTACTTTACTTCTACTTTACTTCTACTTTACTTCTACTTTACTTCTACTTTACTTCTACTTTACTTCTACTTTACTTCTACTTTACTTCTACTTTACTTCTACTTTACTTTCTACTTTACTTCTACTTTACTTCTACTTTACTTCTACTTTACTTCTACTTTACTTCTACTTTACTTCTACTTTACTTCTACTTTACTTCTACTTTACTTCTACTTTACTTCTACTTTACTTCTACTTTACTTCTACTTTACTTCTACTTTACTTCTACTTTACTTCTACTTTACTTCTACTTTACTTCTACTTTACTTCTACTTTACTTCTACTTTACTTCTACTTTACTTCTACTTTACTTCTACTTTACTTCTACTTTACTTCTACTTTACTTCTACTTTACTTCTACTTTACTTCTACTTTACTTCTACTTTACTTCTACTTTACTTCTACTTTACTTCTACTTTACTTCTACTTTACTTCTACTTTACTTTCTACTTTACTTCTACTTTACTTCTACTTTACTTCTACTTTACTTCTACTTTACTTCTACTTTACTTCTAACTTTACTTCTACTTTACTTCTACTTTACTTCTACTTTACTTCTACTTTACTTCTACTTTACTTCTACTTTACTTTTTTTCTTTTTTTACTTTACTTCTACTTTACTTCTACTTTACTTCTACTTTACTTCTACTTTACTTCTACTTTACTTCTACTTTACTTCTACTTTACTTCTACTTTACTTCTACTTTACTTCTACTTTACTTCTACTTTACTTCTACTTTACTTCTACTTTACTTCTACTTTACTTCTACTTTACTTCTACTTTACTTCTACTTTACTTCTACTTTACTTCTACTTTACTTCTACTTTACTTCTACTTTACTTCTACTTTACTTCTACTTTACTTCTACTTTACTTCTAACTTCTACTTTACTTCTACTTTACTTCTACTTTACTTCTACTCTTTACTTCTACTTTACTTCTACTTTACTTCTTACTTTTACTTCTACTTTACTTCTACTTTACTTCTACTTTACTTCTACTTTACTTCTACTTTACTTCTACTTTACTTCTACTTTACTTCTACTTTACTTCTACTTTACTTCTACTTTACTTCTACTTTACTTCTATTACTTCTACTTTACTTCTACTTTTACTTCTACTTTACTTCTACTTTACTTCTACTTTACTTCTACTTTACTTCTACTTTACTTCTACTTTACTTCTACTTTACTTCTACTTTACTTCTACTTTACTTCTACTTTTACTTTCTACTTTACTTCTACTTTACTTCTACTTTACTTCTACTTTACTTCTACTTTACTTCTTACTTTACTTCTACTTTACTTCTACTTTACTTCTACTTTACTTTCTACTTTACTTTCTACTTTACTTCTACTTTACTTCTACTTTACTTCTACTTTACTTCTACTTTACTTCTACTTTACTTCTACTTTACTTCTACTTTACTTCTACTTTACTTCTACTTTACTTCTACTTTACTTCTACTTTACTTCTACTTTACTTTACTTTACTTTCTACTTTACTTCTACTTTACTTCTACTTTACTTCTACTTTACTTCTTACTTTACTTCTACTTTACTTCTACTTTACTTCTACTTTACTTCTACTTTACTTCTACTTTACTTCTACTTTACTTCTACTTTACTTCTACTTTACTTCTACTTTACTTCTACTTTACTTCTACTTTACTTCTACTTTACTTCTACTTTACTTCTACTTTACTTCTACTTTACTTCTACTTTTACTTCTACTTTACTTCTACTTTACTTCTACTTTACTTCTACTTTACTTCTACTTTACTTCTACTTTACTTCTACTTTACTTCTACTTTACTTCTACTTTACTTCTACTTTACTTTCTTACTTCTACTTTACTTCTACTTTACTTCTACTTTACTTCTACTTTACTTCTACTTTACTTCTACTTTACTTCTACTTTACTTCTACTTTACTTCTACTTTACTTCTACTTTACTTCTACTTTACTTCTTACTTTACTTTCTACTTTTACTTCTTTACTTTACTTCTACTTTACTTCTACTTTACTTCTACTTTACTTCTACTTTTTTTTTTTTTTTTTTTTTACTTCTACTTTACTTCTACTTTACTTCTACTTTACTTCTACTTTACTTCTACTTTACTTCTACTTTACTTCTACTTTACTTCTACTTTACTTCTACTTTACTTCTACTTTACTTCTACTTTACTTCTACTTTACTTCTACTTTACTTCTACTTTACTTCTACTTTACTTCTACTTTACTTCTACTTTACTTCTACTTTACTTCTACTTTACTTCTACTTTACTTCTACTTTACTTCTACTTTACTTCTACTTTACTTCTACTTTACTTCTACTTTACTTCTACTTTACTTCTACTTTACTTCTACTTTACTTCTACTTTACTTCTACTTTACTTCTACTTTACTTCTACTTTACTTCTACTTTACTTCTACTTTACTTCTACTTTACTTCTACTTTACTTCTACTTTACTTCTACTTTACTTCTACTTTACTTCTACTTTACTTCTACTTTACTTCTACTTTACTTCTACTTTACTTCTACTTTACTTCTACTTTACTTCTACTTTACTTCTACTTTACTTCTACTTTACTTCTACTTTACTTCTACTTTACTTCTACTTTACTTCTACTTTACTTCTACTTTACTTCTACTTTACTTCTACTTTACTTCTACTTTACTTCTACTTTACTTCTACTTTACTTCTACTTTACTTCTACTTTACTTCTACTTTACTTCTACTTTACTTCTACTTTACTTCTACTTTACTTCTACTTTACTTCTACTTTACTTCTACTTTACTTCTACTTTACTTCTACTTTACTTCTACTTTACTTCTACTTTACTTCTACTTTACTTCTACTTTACTTCTACTTTACTTCTACTTTACTTCTACTTTACTTCTACTTTACTTCTACTTTACTTCTACTTTACTTCTACTTTACTTCTACTTTACTTCTACTTTACTTCTACTTTACTTCTACTTTACTTCTACTTTACTTCTACTTTACTTCTACTTTACTTCTACTTTACTTCTACTTTACTTCTACTTTACTTCTACTTTACTTCTACTTTACTTCTACTTTACTTCTACTTTACTTCTACTTTACTTCTACTTTACTTCTACTTTACTTCTACTTTACTTCTACTTTACTTCTACTTTACTTCTACTTTACTTCTACTTTACTTCTACTTTACTTCTACTTTACTTCTACTTTACTTCTACTTTACTTCTACTTTACTTCTACTTTACTTCTACTTTACTTCTACTTTACTTCTACTTTACTTCTACTTTACTTCTACTTTACTTCTACTTTACTTCTACTTTACTTCTACTTTACTTCTACTTTACTTCTACTTTACTTCTACTTTACTTCTACTTTACTTCTACTTTACTTCTACTTTACTTCTACTTTACTTCTACTTTACTTCTACTTTACTTCTACTTTACTTCTACTTTACTTCTACTTTACTTCTACTTTACTTCTACTTTACTTCTACTTTACTTCTACTTTACTTCTACTTTACTTCTACTTTACTTCTACTTTACTTCTACTTTACTTCTACTTTACTTCTACTTTACTTCTACTTTACTTCTACTTTACTTCTACTTTACTTCTACTTTACTTCTACTTTACTTCTACTTACTTCTACTTTACTTCTACTTTACTTCTACTTTACTTCTACTTTACTTCTACTTTACTTCTACTTTACTTCTACTTTACTTCTACTTTACTTCTACTTTACTTCTACTTTACTTCTACTTTACTTCTACTTTACTTCTACTTTACTTCTACTTTACTTCTACTTTACTTCTACTTTACTTCTACTTTACTTCTACTTTACTTCTACTTTACTTCTACTTTACTTCTACTTTACTTCTACTTTACTTCTACTTTACTTCTACTTTACTTCTACTTTACTTCTACTTTACTTCTACTTTACTTCTACTTTACTTCTACTTTACTTCTACTTTACTTCTACTTTACTTCTACTTTACTTCTACTTTACTTCTACTTTACTTCTACTTTACTTCTACTTTACTTCTACTTTACTTCTACTTTACTTCTACTTTACTTCTACTTTACTTCTACTTTACTTCTACTTTACTTCTACTTTACTTCTACTTTACTTCTACTTTACTTCTACTTTACTTCTACTTTACTTCTACTTTACTTCTAACTTTACTTCTACTTTACTTCTACTTTACTTCTACTTTACTTCTACTTTACTTCTACTTTACTTCTACTTTACTTCTACTTTACTTCTACTTTACTTCTACTTTTACTTCTACTTTACTTCTACTTTACTTCTACTTTACTTCTACTTTACTTCTACTTTACTTCTACTTTACTTCTACTTTACTTCTACTTTACTTCTACTTTACTTCTACTTTACTTCTACTTTACTTCTACTTTACTTCTACTTTCTTCTACTTTACTTCTACTTTACTTCTACTTTACTTCTACTTTACTTCTACTTTACTTCTACTTTACTTCTACTTTACTTCTACTTTACTTCTACTTTACTTCTACTTTACTTCTACTTTACTTCTACTTTACTTCTACTTTACTTCTACTTTACTTCTACTTTACTTCTACTTTACTTCTACTTTACTTCTACTTTACTTCTACTTTACTTCTACTTTACTTCTACTTTACTTCTACTTTACTTCTACTTTACTTCTACTTTACTTCTACTTTACTTCTACTTTACTTCTACTTTACTTCTACTTTCTTCTACTTTACTTCTACTTTACTTCTACTTTACTTCTACTTTACTTCTACTTTACTTCTACTTTACTTCTACTTTACTTACTTTACTTCTACTTTACTTCTACTTTACTTCTACTTACTTTCTACTTTACTTCTACTTACTTCTACTTTACTTCTACTTTACTTCTACTTTACTTCTACTTTACTTCTACTTTACTTCTACTTTACTTCTACTACTTACTTCTACTTTACTTCTACTTTACTTCTACTTTACTTCTACTTTACTTCTACTTTACTTCTACTTTACTCTACTTTACTTCTACTTATACTTTACTTCTACTTTACTTCTACTTTACTTCTACTTACTTCTACTTTACTTCTACTTTACTTCTACTTTACTTCTACTTCTTCTACTTTACTTCTACTTTACTTCTACTTTACTTCTACTTTACTTCTACTTTACTTCTACCTTACTTCTACTTACTTCTACTTACTTCTACTTACTTCTACTTACTTCTACTTACTTCTACTTACTTCTACTTACTTTACTTCTCTATTACTTCTACTTACTTCTACTTACTTCTACTTACTTCTACTTACTTCTACTTACTTCTACTTACTTCTACTTACTTCTACTTACTTCTACTTCCTTCTACTTCCTTCTACTTCCTTCTACTTCCTTCTACTTCCTACTTACTTCCTACTTACTTCCTACTTACTTCTACTTACTTCTACTTACTTCTACTTACTTCTACTTGCTTCTACTTGCTTCTACTTGCTTCTACTTGCTTCTACTTGCTTCTACTTGCTTCTACTTGCTTCTACTTGCTTCTACTTGCTTCTACTTGCTTCTACTTGCTTCTACTTGCTTCTACTTGCTTCTACTTGCTTCTACTTGCTTCTACTTGCTTCTACTTGCTACTTGCTTCTACTTGCTTCTACTTGCTTCTACTTGCTTCTACTTGCTTCTACTTGCTTCTACTTGCTTCTACTTGCTTCTACTTGCTTCTACTTGCTTCTACTTGCTTCTACTTGCTTCTACTTGCTTCTACTTGCTTCTACTTGCTTCTACTTGCTTCTACTTGCTTCTACTTGCTTCTACTTGCTTCTACTTACTTCTACTTACTTCTACTTACTTCTACTTACTTCTACTTACTTCTACTTACTTCTACTTACTTCTACTTACTTCTACTTACTTCTACTTACTTCTACTTACTTCTACTTACTTCTACTTACTTCTACTTACTTCTACTTACTTCTACTTACTTCTACTTACTTCTACTTACTTCTACTTACTTCTACTTACTTCTACTTACTTACTTACTTCTACTTACTTCTACTTACTTCTACTTACTTCTACTTACTTCTACTTACTTCTACTTACTTCTACTTACTTCTACTTACTTCTACTTACTTCTACTTACTTCTACTTACTTCTACTTACTTCTACTTACTTCTACTTACTTCTACTTACTTCTACTTACTTCTACTTACTTCTACTTACTTCTACTTACTTCTACTTACTTCTACTTACTTCTACTTACTTTCTACTTACTTCTACTTACTTCTACTTACTTCTACTTACTTCTACTTACTTCTACTTACTTCTACTTACTTCTACTTACTTTCTACTTACTTCTACTTACTTCTACTTACTTCTACTTACTTCTACTTACTTCTACTTACTTCTACTTAACTTCTACTTACTTCTACTTACTTTCTACTTACTTCTACTTACTTCTACTTACTTCTACTTACTTCTACTTACTTCTACTTACTTCTACTTACTTCTACTTACTTCTACTTACTTCTACTTACTTCTACTTACTTCTACTTACTTCTACTTACTTCTACTTACTTCTACTTACTTCTACTTACTTCTACTTACTTCTACTTACTTCTACTTACTTCTACTTACTTCTACTTACTTCTACTTACTTCTACTTACTTCTACTTACTTCTACTTACTTCTACTTACTTCTACTTACTTCTACTTACTTCTACTATTACTTACTTCTACTTACTTCTACTTACTTCTACTTACTTCTACTTACTTCTACTTACTTCTACTTACTTCTACTTACTTCTACTTACTTTCTACTTACTTCTACTTACTTCTACTTACTTCTACTTACTTCTACTTACTTCTACTTACTTCTACTTACTTCTACTTACTTCTACTTACTTCTACTTACTTCTACTTACTTCTACTTACTTCTACTTACTTCTACTTACTTCTACTTACTTCTACTTACTTCTACTTACTTCTACTTACTCTACTTACTTCTACTTACTTCTACTTACTTCTACTACTTCTACTTACTTCTACTTACTTCTACTTACTTCTACTTACTTCTACTTCTACTTACTTTACTTACTTTCTACTTACTTCTACTTACTTCTACTTACTTCTACTTACTTCTACTTACTTCTACTTACTTCTACTTCTTCTTACTTCTACTTACTTCTACTTACTTCTACTTACTTCTACTTACTTCTACTTACTTCTACTTACTTCTACTTACTTCTACTTACTTCTACTTACTTCTACTTACTTCTACTTACTTCTACTTACTTTACTACTTCTACTTACTTCTACTTACTTCTACTTACTTCTACTTACTTCTACTTACTTCTACTTACTTCTACTTACTTCTACTTACTTCTACTTACTTCTACTTACTTCTACTTACTTCTACTTACTTCTACTTACTTCTACTTACTTCTACTTACTTCTACTTACTTCTACTTACTTCTACTTACTTCTACTTACTTCTACTTACTTTCTACTTTACTTCTACTTACTTCTACTTACTTCTACTTACTTCTACTTACTTCTACTTACTTCTACTTATTCTACTTACTTCTACTTACTTCTACTTACTTCTACTTACTTCTACTTACTTCTACTTACTTCTACTTACTTCTACTTACTTCTACTTACTTCTACTTACTTCTACTTACTTCTACTTACTTCTACTTACTTCTACTTACTTCTACTTACTTCTACTTACTTCTACTTACTTACTACTTCTTACTTACTTCTACTTACTTCTTACTCTTACTTCTACTTACTTCTACTTACTTCTACTTACTTCTACTTACTTCTACTTACTTCTACTTACTTCTACTTACTTCTACTTACTTCTACTTACTCTTCTACTTACTTCTACTTACTTCTACTTACTTCTACTTACTTCTACTTACTTCTACTTACTTCTACTTACTTCTACTTACTTCTACTTACTTCTACTTACTTCTACTTACTTCTACTTACTTCTACTTACTTCTACTTACTTCTACTTACTTCTACTTACTTCTACTACTTCTACTTACTTCTACTTACTTCTACTTACTTCTTACTTACTTCACTTACTTCTACTTACTTTCTACTTACTTCTACTTACTTCTACTTACTTCTACTTACTTCTACTTACTTCTACTTACTTCTACTTACTTCTACTTACTTCTTACTTATTACTTCACTACTTCATACTTCTACTACTTCTTACTTACTTCTACTTACTTCTACTTACTTCTACTACTTCACTACTTCTACTTACTTCTACTTACTTCTACTTACTTCTACTTACTTCTACTTACTTCTACTTACTTCTACTTACTTCTACTTACTTCTACTTACTTCTACTTACTTCTACTAACTTTACTAACTTCTACTTACTTCTACTTACTTCTACTAATTCTACTAACTTCTACTACTTCTACTAACTTCTACTAACTTCTACAAACTTCTACAAACTTCTACAAACTTCTACAAACTTCTACAAACTTCTACAAACTTCTACAAACTTCTACAAACTTCTACAAACTTCTACAAACTTCTACAAACTTCTACTAACTTCTACTAACTTCTACTAACTTCTACAAACTTCTACAAACTTCTACAAACTTCTACAAACTTCTACAAAACTTCTACAAACTTCTACAAACTTCTACAAACTTCTACAAACTTCTACAAACTTCTACAAACTTCTACCAAACTTCTACAAACTTCTACAAACTTCTACTAACTTCTACTAACTTCTACTAACTTCTACTAACTTCTACTAACTTCTACTAACTTCTACTAACTTCTACTACTTCTACTAACTTCTACTAACTTCTACTAACTTCTACTAAACTTCTACTAACTTTATAACTTCTACTAACTTCTACTAACTTCTACTAACTTCTACTAACTTCTACTAACTTCTACTAACTTCTACTAACTTCTACTAACTTCTACTAACTTCTACTAACTTCTACTAACTTCTACTAACTTCTACTAACTTCTACTAACTTCTACTAACTTCTACTAACTTCTACTAACTTCTACTAACTTCTACTAACTTCTACTAACTTCTACTAACTTCTACTAACTTCTACTAACTTCTACTAACTTCTACTAACTTCTACTAACTTCTACTAACTTCTACTAACTTCTACTAACTTCTACTAACTTCTACTAACTTCTACTAACTTCTACTAACTTCTACTAAAACTTCTACTAAAACTACTACTAAAACTACTACTAAAACTTCTACTAAAACTACTACTAAAACTTCTACTAAAACTTCTACTAAAACTACTACTAAAACTACTACTAAAACTACTACTAAAACTAACTAAAACTACTACTAAAACTACTACTAAAACTACTACTAAACTACTACTAAAACTACTACTAAAACTACTACTAAAACTACTACTAAAACTACTACTAAAACTACTACTAAAACTACTACTAAAACTACTAAAACTACTACTAAAACTACTACTAAAACTACTACTAAAACTACTAAAACTACTACTAAAACTACTACTAAAACTACTAAAACTACTACTAAAACTACTACTAAAACTACTACTAAAAACTACTAAAACTACTAAAACTACTAAAACTAAAACTTCTACTAAAACTACTGCTAAAACTACTACTAAAACTACTACTAAAACTACTACTAAAACTACTACTAAAACTACTACTAAAACTACTACTAAAACTACTACTAAAACTACTACTAAAACTACTACTAAAACTACTACTAAAACTACTACTAAAACTACTACTAAAACTACTACTAAACTACTACTAAAACTACTACTAAAACTACTACTAAAACTACTACTAAAACTACTACTAAAACTACTACTAAAACTACTACTAAAACTACCACTAAAACTACTACTAAAACTACTACTAAAACTACTACTAAACTACTACTAAAACTACTACTAAAACTACTACTAAACTACTACTAAAACTACTAAAACTACTACTAAAACTACTACTAAAACTACTACTAAAACTACTACTAAACTACTACTAAAACTACTACTAAAACTACTACTAAAACTACTACTAAAACTACTACTAAAACTACTACTAAAACTACTACTAAACTACTACTAAAACTACTACTAAAACTACTACTAAAACTACTACTAAACTACTACTAAAACTACTACTAAAACTACTACTAAAACTACTACTAAAACTACTACTAAAACTACTACTAAAACTACTACTAAAACTACTACTAAAACTACTACTAAAACTACTACTAAAACTACTACTAAAACTACTACTAAAACTACTACTAAACTACTACTAAAACTACTACTAAAAACTACTAAAACTACTACTAAAACTACTACTAAAAACTACTACTAAAACTACTACTAAACTACTACTAAAACTACTACTAAAACTACTACTAAAACTACTACTAAAACTACTACTAAAACTACTACTAAAACTACTACTAAAAACTACTACTAAAACTACTACTAAAACTACTACTAAAACTACTACTAAAACTACTACTAAAACTACTACTAAAACTACTACTAAAACTACTACTAAAACTACTACTAAAACTACTACTAAAACTACTACTAAAACTACTACTAAAACTACTACACTACTACTAAAACTACTACTAAAACTACTACTAAAACTACTACTAAAACTACTACTAAAACTACTACTAAAACTACTAAAACTACTACTAAAACTACTACTAAACTACTACTAAAACTACTAAAACTACTACTAAAACTACTACTAAAACTACTACTAAAACTACTACTAAAACTACTACTAAAACTACTACTAAAACTACTACTAAAACTACTACTAAAACTACTACTAAAACTACTACTAAAACTACTACTAAAACTACTACTAAAACTACTACTAAAACTACTACTAAAACTACTACTAAAACTACTACTAAAACTACTACTAAAACTACTACTTAAAACTACTACTAAACTACTACTAAAACTACTACTAAAACTACTACTAAAACTACTACTAAAACTACTACTAAAACTACTACTAAAACTACTACTAAAACTACTACTAAAACTACTACTAAAACTACTACTAAAACTACTACTAAAACTACTACTAAACTACTACTAAAACTACTACTAAAAACTACTACTAAAACTACTACTAAAACTACTAAAACTACTAAAACTACTAAAACTAAAACTTCTACTAAAACTACTGCTAAAACTACTACTAAACTACTACTAAACTACTACTAAAACTACTACTAAAACTACTACTAAAACTACTACTAAAACTACTACTAAAACTAACACTAAAACTACTACTAAAACTACTACTAAAACTACTACTAAAACTACTACTAAAAACTACTACTAAAACTACTACTAAAACTACTACTAAAACTACTACTAAAACTACTACTAAAACTACTACTAAAACTACTACTAAAACTACTACTAAAACTACTACTAAAACTACTACTAAAACTACTACTAAAACTACTACTAAAACTACTACTAAAACTACTACTAAAACTACTACTAAAACTACTACTAAAACTACTACTAAAACTACTACTAAAACTACTACTAAACTACTACTAAAACTACTACTAAAACTACTAAAACTACTACTAAAACTACTACTAAAACTACTACTAAAAACTACTACTAAAACTACTACTAAAACTACTACTAAAACTACTACTACTAAAACTACTACTAAAACTACTACTAAACTACTACTAAAACTACTACTAAAACTACTACTAAAACTACTACTAAAACTACTACTAAAACTACTACTAAACTACTACTAAAACTACTACTAAAACTACTACTAAAACTACTACTAAAACTACCACTAAAACTACTACTAAAACTACTACTAAAACTACTACTAAAACTACTACTAAAACTACTACTAAAACTACTACTAAAACTACTACTAAAACTACTAAAAACTACTACTAAAACTACTACTAAAACTACTACTAAAACTACTACTAAAACTACTACTAAACTACTACTAAAACTACTACTAAAACTACTACTAAAACTACTACTAAAACTACTACTAACACTACTAACACTACTACTAAAACTACTACTAACACTACTAACACTACTAACACTACTAACACTACTAACACTACTAAAACTACTAACACTACTAAAACTACTAAAACTACCAAAACTACTAAAACTACTAAAACTACTAAAACTACTAAAACTACTAAAACTACTAAAA
>WBZZ01005749.1:10000-12500 GCA_019918135.1 Paulinella micropora | reverse complement strand
AATGATAATAATAATAATAATAATAATAATAATAATAATAATAATAATAATAATAATAATATAATAGTGCTTCTCTGTCAATGGCTGATGCATTTCTGCACATGCGCCTCCATCGTCTCACCCGTGAGGGGAGTACGAAGAATTGACGATAGGCTGTAATGACACCCCCGCAAGGGCAGTTCCAACACTTCCAGACGGACCGGTATGTTCAATGAAAATACTGGTCCAGACGGACCGGTATGTTCAATGAAAATACTGGTGGCACCGACGGGAATCGAACTGGCGACAGGGCCTAATATTATAATAATAATCACAATAACAATAATAATAATAATAATAACAATAATAAAAATAATAATAAAAATAATAAAAATAATAACAATACTAATAATAATAATAATAATAATAATGATAATAATAATAATTATAATAATAATAATTATAATAATAATAATAATAATAATAATAACAATAATAATAATAATAATAATAATAATAATAATAATAATAATAATAATAATAATAATAATAGTGCTTCTCTGTCAATGGCTGATGCATTTCTGCACATGCGCCTCCATCGTCTCACCCGTGAGGGGAGTACGAAGAATTGACGATAGGCTCTAATGACACCCCGCAAGGGCAGTTCCAACACTTCCAGACGGACCGGTATGTTCAATGAAAATACTGGTCCAGACGGAGCGGTATGTTCAATGAAAATACTGGTGGCACCGACGGGAATCGAACTGGCGACAGGGCCCAGATGGTAGAACTTGACCACTGGGCTATCACGGTGTCCATAATAATAATAATAATAATAATAATGATAATAATAATAATAATAATAATAGTGCTTCTCTGTCAATGGCTGATGCAAATCTGCACATGCGCCTCCATCGTCTCACCCGTGAGGGGAGTACGAAGAATTGACGATAGGCTCTAATGACACCCCCGCACGGGCAGTTCCAACACTTCCAGACGGACCGGTATGTTCAATGAAAATACTGGTGGCACCGACGGGAATCGAACTAGCGACAGGGCCCAGATGGTAGAACTTGACCACTGGGCTATCACGGTGTCCAATAATAATAATAATAATAATAATAACAATAATAATAATAATAATAATAATAATAATAATAATAATAATAGTGCTTCTCTGTCAATGGCTGATGCATTTCTGCACATGCGCCTCCATCGTCTCACCCGTGAGGGGAGTACGAAGAATTGACGATAAGCTCTAATGACACCCCCGCAAGGGCAGTTCCAACACTTCCAGACGGGCCGGTATGTTCAATGAAAGTACTGGTCCAGACGGATCGGTATGTTCAATGAAAATACTGGTGGCACCGACGGGAATCGAACTGGCGACAGGGCCCAGATGGTAGAACTTGACCACTGGGCTATCACGGTGTCCAATAATAATAATAATAATAATAATAATAATAATAATAATAATAATAATAGTGTATCTCCTGCCAATTGCTGAGCCAAAAGGCCATGTGCATCCAGTCCTCCATTCCATAAGGAAAGTCTCCACACCAATCGGTGGAATAAAGGAAGTGACGGCATAGAACATTACTCTAGGAGCTTTATACCAATCAGCCCATGGAAAGGACCGATGGCCTATGTACTCCCTAATAATAATAATAATAATAATAATAATAATAATAATAATAATAATAATAATAATAATAATAATAATAATAATAATAAAGTCCTGCGGTAACTAGTGACCAAGTCGCCCCGGGCTCATAACAATAAATGTATGTATGTATGTATGTATGTATGTATCTGGGCACGCTATCGCTGCTCAACCCCTATATACATCAAGTCTGTATATATATATATATATATATATATATATATATATATATATCCTCGCCCACAAACAATACCGCCATCCCAAGCAACAGCTGAGATTTATTACACACCACCCAGAGTTCCGGGTTCTGGTGGCCACTTTCTGGGTGTTTGCTTCCTGAAAAGCCTGGCCTGTGGTGCCACTTTTACACCCAGAACCCTGGAGTAGAACAATAATAAAATAATAATAATAATAATAATAATAATAACAATAATAATAATAATAATAATAATAATAATAATAATAATAATAATAATAAGAATAAGAATAAGAATAATGATAATAACAATAATAATGATAATAATAATAATGATAATAATAATAATAATAACAATACTAATAATAATAATAATAATAATGATGATGATGGTGATAATAATAATAATAATAAAAATAATAATAATAATAATAATAATAATAATAATAATAATAATAATAGTGCTTCTCTGTCAATTGCTGATGCAAATCTGCACATGCGCCTCCATCGTCTCACCCGTGAGGGGAGTACGAAGAATTGACGATAGGCTCTAATGACACCCCCGCAAGGGCAGTTCCAAAACTTCCAGACGGACCGGTATGTTCAATGAAAATACTGGTGGCACCGACGGGAATCGAACTGGCGACAGGGCCCAGATGGTA
>WBZZ01005748.1:177500-190000 GCA_019918135.1 Paulinella micropora | reverse complement strand
CATCCGCGAGCCAATATTCAACATTTCACACATCTTCTTTCTTATTTTCTCTTCTTGGGTTCTCTATTCACTTCATCTTCCTTGTTTTCGTTGTAATGTACTATTAATACCCGTTACTCCACCTAGTCAATTTACCTGTAATTTGGATAGTCTTAGTCATAGGCAGGTTCATAGGCCGGACAGTTATTAATACATTTATTACTGGCAAGGACACTTTCTAGAGTATTCGCGAATCATAGTCTGGAATGCCTAGAATCAAATGAGTATTACCATTCTGTAAAGGTCATAACATCATAAATTTGTGTGACCCAAAGTCATTAAAAGTCTTTTCTTCTGTTATTCTTTACCCTTAGCGGGGTAGCTTCCCTAAACTCTGCGTTTGAGTGATAGATTACTTTGGTTATGAAACTTGTCAAGGAGGCAAGCGTGCCAAAGCACGTATTGAGTCAAGTGCCCATATTCGAGGGCAACGACCAAAGCTTTTGGCCTTGGTCAAGCAAGTTTCAGAAGCACATGCAGGAGATATCTGTCCACGTGGCAGAGATGGTATCTGTGGCATTAGCCGACCCAGCTAAAGCCAAAAGGGATTTTCCTTACGACGAAGCAAGGGCTAAGACGGCAGAAGACTTAGAAGAGCCCGACACGCCCATAAGTGATAGTGAGGAAGATGAAGAGTCAGACACCTCTCAGAGAGGAAGACAGAGACCCCAGACAAAGAAAGAAGATATCAAACAGCCAGAAGGTTGGGATAAAATGACAGCAGAACAAAAGAGAGAGTGGAAAGAGAAAGAAGCAAGGAAAAAGAAAAGACAAAGTATGAAACAACACACAAGAAGAAAGACAGCTATCCGCAAAGAGAAGAAATATTATGAAAGGATGAAAACTTTGCAGTTATGTCTGTCTGTGGCTTTTTCCAAAGACAATGTATCTAATTTCCTGCGAACACAGAAGACGAAAGGACCCATTGAAGAGTTGATAGTAGTAAGAGATCAATGGGGAGTCATTTCCGGAGCAGGTAGGCACATGTTAGAGGAAGAGTTTGAGAGAACGAGACCAAGGGCAGGTCAGAGGTATGTAGACTGGCTAAATGAATTTCTCGCAAAGAAAATCCAGCTTGAAAGTTTACGTGGGGCGCCATTTTCCGATGAGGAAGCAAAGAGAAAGCTATTTAAGAAATTGCGCTACCATCCAGCTTTCGGGGATAAGTTTCAGGTGGACCACTATGATCTCCCGGCCAGACTAAGACCAAATTTCTCGGAACTATGCGAAGCATCTAGGGAAAGATGGTTAATGTGGGAAGAAAAAGAAAGACGTAACAATTTCCGTGAGAGAAAAACCCAAATTCGCAAAGACAACAACAAGAAATCTCGGGATGGCAAGCAGCGGCAAGAGACCAATCTCCTGATAATAAAGGGAAAAGGGGAGACAATAAACCGGGACCAAAGACAGCTCCAAACTGGACGCTCAAAGTCACATGTTTCGGATGTGATGCCAAAGGCCATACCATGAGATATTGTCCGGTGATTTCGGAAAAGTTCCGCAAAGAAGGAAAATTAAAACGGAATCAAACGGAAGACAAAGGCACGGAACAAGAAAAGAACGAACAAAAGAACAATTACAAAAACAAAAAGAAACCCTTTCATAAGAAAAAGAAAGCACTCACTTTGATAACAACCGGCAACGGCAGAAACGAAGACGAACAAAGTGACTCTGATACAAACGTTGCTTTAATCCATATCGGGAACACTTATGATAAGAGCGATGATGATGAGGAAGAAAGAGAAAGAGATGACGAGCAACCAAGCTCACCTCATCACAAATCTACAAGTCCCCAAGCCCTTTTGAACGATACAAAGACTACACCTAGGGTAGGGAATAGACATAGTGAGAGTGGAGAAGGACGGGAAGTGCGGTTAGTATCGGCCACCCTACGAGGTCCCTCCTCACTACGGGGAGAAGGCATGGAAGAGCGGTTAGTATCCGCCACCCCACGATGTTCCCCAGTCACCCCTAACCCTAACGAAACTCCTTTGAGGCTTGAGAGTTCTTACGGAGTCACGCCTTACACAAAATGTGCCGGAATAAACAGACGCAAAAAACCGTGTAATATTTCCGTTGAAAAATCAAAAGGAAAAGGAATATACGCAAATCACGCGAAACGATTATCTTATGCGAGGTACTGCGGATATCACGCCACACAAGACCCAGATTATCCGGAGTTGGATTTGTCGGTAAGTCCCGTGTTGCGTCCCCCCAAATCTCCTTACTACCCAGACGAACGAGGTCTTAAAGCTGCGGCATTGGAAAAGTCTCATAAAATTACGCAAAGACTCGTTTTCGGGGAATTTGAAACTTTACGTGACACCAAAATTTCCACAAGTCCACAAGTCTCGCAAAATATTCCGCAACAACCACGCAAACATAATCCATTTTCTAGTCAGCGGACCGGCCAGAGCAGAGAAGGGAGAGAAGTGAGTGGAGTGGATGAGGGAGAGCAACGACTTGGGCCCACTTCTGTCAACAAGTTTGGCAACCAAATAGGTCCCACCTCACAACAACTCCAAATCTCTAGTTCTAGACCAATCACAGCACTCCCACCAACACAGACAACAAACACGCAACCCATCAACCCTCCCGTCATAACCTTCAAAGATATAAATGAAATAGCTAAAACGTTGATGAATGAGTGCGTGAGGGGAATGAATGGAGAAGTGATGCGTGTCGTGAGTGGCGAGCTGAAAGAGATGACTTTTTGACTGACATAGCAAGAGCAATAGAAGGAGTGTACTTGGAGAGAGCAGTCAGACAGAGTCCCATCACTACACCTCCACAACTCACAGAAGAGGGACAAGGTGAGGGTAGAGGAGTCTCTGAGGGTGAACTAGAAACAGAGACAGAGACAGAAGGAGAGACAGAGCATGTACTGATACATGTGAGAAAAAGAGTGATGAAAAAGAGAGACATGACAGTACAGGATAGTGGAGCAAGCACAGACATATCATGCAGAGAAGACAGATTGACGGATGTCGATGAGATAGACCCGGTAGAACTACTGACAGGTAATGGAGAAAGGGAGTTGAGTAAGTCAGGAAGGGCTAGGCTGACTGTGATAGATGGGAAAGGAAGGCCTAGAGCAGTAGAAAAGAAGATGTTACTCGACACTACCTTACCAGTTAGCATAGTCTCTACAGGACAGATGGACCACAGACACAACAGATCAGTCATCCACCAAAACGGACAGTTAGTAATACTCAAACACCCCATCCACATTAACGAGAGTGACATATTAGTAAGGGGAAGATTAACTAAGAGTATGATATATAGATGGGATGACGAATATGATGAACCATTGAAAGTCAACGAAAGATATGATCCTTTCGCAACAAGGGGGTAGAAGGGGAGGGAAGCCCCACAAATGAGAACAAAAACGAGACAAGTAAGCATGAAGTAAATGAGAGAGAGAAAGAATTACACGTAGATATAGTATTATATGAAGCTTACCCCAGAAAGTCAGACAAACCTAGAAAGATAGGAATCAAGCTTTTTCACTATGCCTGTGGGCATTATGGGTTAACAAAGATGCGCCTATTGGCAAAAATTTTGAACATTAAGTTAGTTGGTGACGAGAGCGATGTGAGATTTTGCTAATCTTGCATGATAGGAAAGTCTAAACGTTTGCCACGTTTTGCAGTTAATACAATAGAAGAGCCCAAAAGCCAGGTATAACTCTACACATAGACACATCAGGACCGTGGGCAACTAGATCAATAGGTGGTAAACGGTATAAATTTTCGGTCACCGACGACTACTCACTGTTCATTCTTGATTTTTATTTAGCCCATAAGAATGAGTTTGTAGATTGCTTAAAACAAGCTGTAGCCTTTTATGAGAGACAGACAGGAAAAAAAGTAAAGGAAATTCGCGCAGATCAAGAATTCCATATTCCGGAGGAAGTCATTAAGTGGTGGAAAAATATTCGCTTTATTTGGAAAACCTCCGCGACAAACGATAAAGACGGGAATCCTATTGCGGAAAAAGTGAATGATATTACGGCGGGGCCTGCACGAGCAATGAGATATCACGCTAAATTACCGCCGCAATTCTGGGCAGAATTAGAACACGCAGCAACAACCATTCACAACATACTACCGGCAATTCACGGGGAACGCAAAGGAATTTCGCCTTATGAGCAGCTGTTAGGTAGAAAACCAACACTCTTTCATTTAAAACCAATAGGATGTATGGGTGTGTTACATATACCTAAGACTAAAGTGCGGAAGGGAGAGTACAGAGGGAAAAAGGTGATGCTAGTAGGATATGATCTATTTCGGGAACTATACCGCGTATGGGATGGTAAAAAGATAATTTCCGGAGTGAGAGATGTGAGATTTAATATTCACAAAATCGGTAAACAAGCTCATCCTCCTAAACTAGTGTCGTGGGATAATGATGACTCTGAGGGGGAGAATGAGAATGAGAGCGAGCAACCACACACATCTCCACAAGCGTCACCACCCCAATCACCACCCCAATCACCACCTCAATCACCTAAGTCACCGCACAACGTCAACAACGACCACCCAACAACACACTTTGATGAAGTTGAAGGGGAGACAGAGAATGTTGATATCGATGCGAATGAGAATGAGCATGAAAATGAGCATGTGGAGAAGAATACATTGGATCACAAACATATACGCCTACACACAAGTCCAGAGCCACATTATCCACAACAATTACCCCAAGAGCACAAGATCAAGCCACAAGAGCATACAAATGAACAAGATCCAACAGATCCACTAAAAATACATGAAAGAAGAGCATACGAAGAAAAATCACCACCATCTAAGGGATTAACGTGGGAGCAGAGTCAGAGAGTAACGGAGAGTAACATAATCCCCGGTAAAAGGCAGCGCAAGACAGTAAAGAGATTTACCCCTAGCAATGAGCCCAAGAGAGAAAAGAGAGAGGCTCAAGAGCTAATAGGTAAGGTAGTAAGAGTGCCCGCGCGTGCATGGGGAGATGGATGGGCGAAGAAAAAGTACGGTGAGGGATGGAAGAGCATAGTACGAGTAGGGGTAGTCAGCAGAGTGAGTGACCCCAGAGATAGACTCGTAGTAAGAGACAGGCCTCAGCCCACCCACATAGTTAAGTTTGAGGACGAAGAAGAACGGATGTTGAATTCGGAAATCCTCAAATACTCCGTGAAAGATCCCGAATACCCGTTACAAAGCCCCGCTAATATGTTTTTATGCGATGACCGTATGGTGGCAGATGAGATTCGTGATTTTTATTTGTATGTAGATATCAGAGTACCCAAAGATGTCATAGAGGAAGGTTTGACAGCTAAAGATGTTTTAGAGGGTATGAAAACAGAGCTAAAAGCTCTTCAATCCTTTAACACATACACATGGGTACCCCATAAGGAGGCAAGCAAAGCAGGAGTTAGTAAGATAGTCAGATTGACATGGGTTCACAAAGTAAAGTTAGATGAGAACGGGAAAAAGTTCATAAAGTCTCGTTTAGCTTTACGGGGAGATATCTTAGAACCCGGTGTTAGCTATAACCCAGATCAGCTCTTTGTTCCTTGCGCCGCGCACCATTCACTTTTATTTCTCGCCAAACTAGCTGCCTGGCACAAACACAAACTATACGGCATAGATTTTAAAAATGCATACCTAAATGCTCGTATAAATGACCCTGTTTATGCATATGCGCCAGAGAGTGTAGACAGAGAAGGGCATGAGGGGATGATATGGCGTATAGATGGTGCTTTATATGGTGCACCACAGGCAGGAAGAAGATGGTATGAGATATTAGCACCCAAGTTAGAGGAGCTAGGTTTTAGGTTGCTAGATTCAGACTTATGTATGTTTGTAGAAAATGATAAAGCTTTGAGAGAGGCGATAGTAGGGATATTTCATGTTGATGACTTGTTGTTCACCGCACCAAACAAACAAGCATATGAGCGTTTTGCGTTCACATTAGAAAAACATTTCCCGCTCAAAAGACTCGGTATTGCCCGTGAATTCACAGGAATAGAGATAGAGCAATCGAACGGGAAAATAATTTTGCATCAGCGAAAATATCAGCAGCAGATACTAAAAGAGGTAGGCTACGATTCTGCTAAACCCGTTAGTACTCCAGCGCAAGAACATTTCACGGAACCGATGTCGGAATCAGCTAGCTTGCGAAAATTTTCAATTCCTAGTCTAGTTGGTCGTTTGCTATTTCTCGCAAAGATGACAAGACCCGATATAGAACAAGCACTAAATTCGGCAAGTGTCATGCAAACTATCGATAAGGGAATAACTTATGCGATGTTAGGCAGAATCTTTCGTTATTTAGTTAACTCTTATCGAGGTTTAGCTTACCATGAGCCTAAGTCAGAGCAAGAAGGGCAAACCTATCCAAAACTTTCCATGTGGCCCGACGCGGCTCACAAAGTTTGTAAGAAAACAGGGAAGTCCCGCACTGGATTCGTGATCCTATGGGGCAGCGATCCAGTTGCATGGTTATCAAAGCGACAGAGTCGCATCGCCCTGAGTTCCAATAATGCTGAAATATTTGCAGCAACTGAGTGCATTAGAGAGGGACTTGCACTAAAACACATTACACAAGAACTAAACATAGCCCAAAAGAGCCCGATAGAATTATTCGAGGATAACTCTCAAACAGTCTTAGCGGCAGAGAGGGGTATGTCAGGTAATAGAACTAAACACTTACCTTTAGAATTACACTTTATGCACCACCTACAGAGAGACGGTGAGATTAAGTTTGTAAAAGTAGGTACGAAGAAGCAGATAGGTGATGTAATGACAAAATATTTACCGAAAGAACAATTCGAGTATTTACTTAACAAATTTACGGTAAAGCTCAAGTAATTTCGGGATTTGCGTGTCCACTCACCTATATTTGCTTTGAGTGTTTTATGCAGTTTGTTGCTTGTTGCAGCAGCTTTGTTTTGCGCAGGGGTCAAGAGCAGTCGAGCCGAGGCTGGGTAGCCGACTGCCACGCGAGGCCGGCAGCCGCGAGGCTTTCCCTGGCTAACTTAGCAATTTAAATTCTTTCTATCATTCTTTCTGTCCTAGAATAGGAAATCTAATTTTTTTTTATTTTTTTTTAAATGTTGCTACCCTCTACGGGAAGCGCTTGCAAATTTTTGAACACATACATACTTCATACATGTTACTGCATGACTGCACATATATACATACATAGAGGATGTGATGTAAATGAGAGTTGATATTTAACCTTCGGGTAACCCATAACTGATCCTCAACACTATTTTTTCATATTTACACACTAATATAGCCTATGACTTGCGACTAAGGGGGAGCGTTGTAATTTTTTCATATTTACACACTAATATAGCCTATGACTTGCGACTAAGGGGGAGCGTTGTACAGTTATTAATACCTTTATTACTGACAAGGACACTTTCTAGAGTATTCGCGAATCATAGTCTGGAATGCCTAGAATCAAATGAGTATTACCATTCTGTAAAGGTCATAACATCATAAATTTGTGTGACCCAAAGTCATTAAACGTCTTTTCTTCGATTATTCTTTACCCTTAGCGGGGTAGCTTCCCTAAACTCTGCGTTTGAGTGATAGATTACTTTGGTTTTCATGTATCTCCTTAGTTTCGTTTCAGTTTTATTTCATTTTTCTTCGCTTGTAGGTAGTTGTGTATTTGCTACATTTTTCGAAAATTTAAAGTGTACCAATCTCGTTCTATCTGTCAATTATGATGCTAATTTTGTGGTATGCTATTTTGTTGTATGTGTTTAATGTTTGTTTGTTACTTTTCATTGCATAGTACTAACGTATGTAGCGTAGAAAATTCACAGAAGTACTTTAAAGTATATTACTTTAAATATAGCAAAATCAACTATTTTCATATCATATGCCTCAGATAAATGTGTTTTTTTGGGCTCACAACTGTACCTCTAAATAATTTTTCTTAGCAAGTAAACAGCGAGCTCAATCAAGTAAAAATAAACTGAAAATACACTTTATTTTGACTCATAAAATTTAGATCCACTTAAGTGGATCTAGTTTTAAGTGGATCTAGTGGACCGTACCGTTAAGGGCTAGTATTCACAATTGCATGTATGAATATTCATTTAATGAAGATAGAGCCCTTGTTCCGAACATCACCAAATATTAACCCTTAACCCGGCAATCCACATTTGTGGTTTAAAACCACATTTGTGGATCTTATGGATTATTAAAGGTTTTAAGCCACAAACGTGGCAATATTAGCAGTACTTTGTTTGTATTAATTAATTATGTCATATTTAAGCGAACTATAAAAAAAAACCGTTCATTAATAACGGCAAAGGTCATTTTAATTAATGAACCATCAATCGGCTGCATCCTGGAGCGCGCTGGAGCGACGAAGGTGTTGCGTGTGTGCCACGCGAAATAATCACCGGTACGGCAAAAAAAGAATCTGCAATTGGAGCAGTAAGCACGTGTGTATGCTTCCTGACCACGTTGAGCATGCATGCTACGCATTGAACAGCGTTTTCTAGCTTTGCTGCTTGTTTGCAATCGTTTTCACCTGGTACGACTGAGGCTGATAGGAGGTGGCTAGTACACTTCTGCCTTCCCACAACCACACTGGACCTACTACCTTTCAATGGCATGACCCCAGCCTGGCCCAGCAATTCCTACATTATGTCTTTAGCATGGTTTTACGCTCCGTTTGTGGGTCATATGTAAATTCAACATAAGGAAAAAGTCCTTAGTGAGGGCTTTGACTTTTTTGAATTTATTATTTACGCATAGGATTCCTCATATATTTCTTGAAATATTTCACTGTGGTGAGCGCTAGCATATGCTTATCTTTAGTAGTTTTAAAAAAATTTGTAATGGAAGTTGTGAAACAAAAGCACCATTACGTGTGGAAAAAATTCGGAAAAAGACAGGTCGGTAGCATTTTTTTTTCTATATCAATGTGGTTAAAAAATGGTTTACAACCACGATTATGATTAAGAATCTGTCTTTGTTTGTTATTTTATTAGCTTTTGAACTATTAAACGTTGTACAATACGTCTTAATGAATAATTTGATCGAATTTCGGAAAATTTTCAACAACTCTGAGAAACACTGTCACAGTGTCGGCCGGAAAACAGTCCCTCAAGGGCAGATGAAAAAGCAAACAAAAATTTATTATGAAAAGTCGGAATTACTGCTCCTATAGCTCATAAATGAGTTTGGGGGGGGGGGGGGTTTACTACACTATATTAATTGTTTGAATTCTGGGGAAAGGGGAGCTAACAAACACATGAAACCTAGAAGAAAACTGGTCAAAACTTTTTTGACATTCCGACATCTTGGACTTACCTGCCTCCACGAGTGAATGAAGCAGGCACATCCCTATTTCAATATTTTTGTATCTATCGTAAGTATATGTCAGGGAGACATGGTTACAATAAAAAAACTGTAGGAGCAAGGTCCAGGAAAAAATGTACAGGCATGTGTAGGTCAGACAGGCGAAGTTGTGAAAACACACTTTTTGGTTTGTAGCTTCTAGGCAAAATAAACAAAAATCCTTTGGTGGAGCTTTAATTTATGATTATAAAAGATGATTCCAATACTTGAAAGTCTTAAAACTGATGGATACTAAGATGTATATGTCGGGCCCCAAAACTTAAAAAAAATACAGGGAAGTTTTCGAATTGGTTTCTTCAGTCGTACAGCACACAGACATTGGCGTGACAGATTACACAAAGTTGGAGAAGTACGTTTAATGATCATACAAAACGACTTATCTATTCATCTCTGTAAGAAATAATTCTCAAGCCACAAAATATTATATTAGATTTTCATGTTTCGACAAGGAAAAAGTAGTTGATTTTCTACTAAGTAACTAGCTAGTTTGTAGGAACGAGCTCAGAGGGGAGGGTTCCCCCTGAGTCACCCGTGCATCAGATATCTCAGAGTCTTAGCACAAAGCATATCATAGATATCTAAGTATGTACGTAGTAACTTTGAGTGTTTTTCATCACTTATACAAAATATCTTTTGATACTTTGAAGTTACTCAGGCTTGTATTCTAGATAACAAGGAAAAGTAGCTACTCAGTATCACTCTGTCACCTACAATTTTATTTAAGTTGTACCTATTGTTGTGTATGGGAACAAAAATCATGGTGGGACTGCTATCGTTTGCTACAGCGTGACGACTCCGAATCATCAACAAATCATGTATTCCTAGTTAAATATCATACTTCTGAGAAGGTCGCACCATAATTTTGAACTTGAAAGCAATGACGAATATGATAAAGATAAAAAAAATCATGTATAGATGTAGGAAAATTCTTTAAAATTTAAAATTTAAAATTTTTGAAATTTAAAAATTATTTTTTGAGGTTACCACGACAAAGCCATCATCAGAATGAGAGCTTTCAAACAAAAAAACCGCACTGAAAAAGCTTGGCAAGTTGTCTGATGGCTGAGATAAGCGTCCCACCCCACTAAATCCTCGGCCCGGAGGCTCAATTTACATATGGCTCACCCGGTATATACTATGAATATCAATGACAATACCTTCCGTTCCGGTCTGAAGTGTAGGTTATTCTTGATCTGGAGGCTACTAAGTCACTCCCCGGCTTCAGAGTCGTTAGGTATTCGACCCTCAGTCTTATCCGCCTGAGTCGTGAGGACAGTTATTTGTTATTATTAATAAATATCATTCATATTAATATTTTTGTAAAGTATCAAGAGAATGCTACAAAATTTAAAAGAGAAAACAAGAAAACTTTCAAAACCTTGAAACTTTCAGCAGTCACAACCTGAGTTTAAGGCTATCATATTAATACTATATTAATATCATTACTGCAGAGACCCGATGCAGTTTAAGTTAACGGACGATGTGATCATGCCGCCTGAGCTGAGCGGGAATAACTAATACAGTACTAACATCACTGTTTCCACAAGTGAATTAACAAACAAATATTAATAGTTCTAAGTAATCATGTGCACAGTTGAAATGTTAAGGAAATCACTATTATTATGTATAAGCAGATAGCAGAACTCTAGGTTTGCTGTTACCGGTATAAGCGTTCTGTGAGGTTATAGTCTCGTGGGTCTATCTAAAATTATTACAATATTAATACTATGTTGTTATTATTACAATAGTCTCACTTAGTTCAAGGAGTGATTCCTGAAGTTTACAGTCAAGTCTGGTTGGTATTAATATTACACTTGAAATGATGCGCAATGACTAGTTTGCCACTGTGACACTCCAACTGCCATGAAAGTTCTAGTAGTAGCGACTTATTACACAACAGATGGTTGTGAATTAAATCGTGGGGGTAGAACTTCAGATGAGCTTCTAGTCACTTACGCTAGGAATGAAGCTGAAACAGGCACTAAAAAAACCATATACTACTTGGGGACATGCCAGTCAGGTCAAACCAAACCAAACCATGCAAAATGGTTGTCTGAATGATATTAATATGCAATGTCTGAATGATATTAATATGCAATGTCTTCTTGTAAAAAAAACTCCTGTTCGGACCAGTCGCTCCAAAGTCTCCGTCTGGACCATTCAGGAAGCGCGTAAGCTATTGCTGAGAAAATGGCTGATATCTTGAAAAGATTGACAGTTGATTTGTGTGCAGCAAATGGCGAGTTACGATTGGGTTGGCGGCGTTGGGACGCAGGTAAATTTGGGTTTTGGTTGAAACTTGTTGTACCAGAAACTTGGACATCGCACGGTTTTGGCAGGAGAAATATGATAAGACAACCTAGTTTTTGAGTAGCTCTCATACCTTCTGTTGACTTCCCGCAGTTCGATTACTAGTACTGACCTTCCGACATTGAAATAGCCAATACACTCACCTGTGACCTGTGACCTCGCCTTGCTCCATCAATCAGAGCGCTTTGACAATATTGAAAACCACCATGTGAAAGGTTGTTGGGACAAGAGCTTTCTCATAGCATGCTCAGCATTTTTCGTCTCTTAAATACTGATCGAGAAATGCAAGATCACAGTTGGCCGACATGAGAAGTTCATAGTTATTAAGTGCAATGAGCAATAACTTTAAGCGATTTGTTCTCAATCAATACTGGTGTCCAGAATCTGCATCTTAGCTCATTGTAGTTAAGAACTAGGAACTTCTCATTTGAAACATGACTTCTTGCACCGTAAGGACAAAAAGCTTCTTAATAGGTCTTAGTCCGAGTCGGACGCCACAACCTGTTTCATACCGCATTAGAAAGCTCTTGATGAGAGCTTTCAAGAATCGTGTGCCAATGCCTTAGACTATGTGCGGATGACACTTCAACGCAATTTTTGGATTTTTTTTTCAAGTTGTTGTTGTTGTTGTTGCTGTTGTTGTTGTTGTTTTGTTATTGTTGTTGTTGCTGCTGCTGTTGTTGTTGTTGTTGTTGTTGGCATTTCTTGGTATTTTGGGCAATTTTCAGGCATTTGTGACCAAGGGTGGAAATATGCCTGCTTACAACAAGCCCAAAGGTCAGCACTGGC
>WBZZ01005748.1:127500-147500 GCA_019918135.1 Paulinella micropora | reverse complement strand
AAACTAGCCACTGGTTCCCAGCGCTCACTCTTGGTACTGAAGCACTCAGCAGAGCTAAGTCTTTCGCCATCATCCTTGCCGCCAATCGCGTAGACCTTGCCGTCCAGTACCGCGCTTCCGACATTAGTTCGCTTGCAGTTCATGGATCTCACTGCCTCCCATCTATCTGCTTTCACATCGTACCTTTCTATTGTCGCCATAATCGAACTCGGGTCCTGATAAATTGACTCACCGCCCAGCACGTAGATGCCTGCATCACGCTTGGGTACCATCCTTACCTCTTGGTCTTCGCTGCAGGTCTCCGTCTTCAACAGTTCCACACAAGTCCTGACCCGCTCCACCTTCACCTTCACCTTGACCTCGCTTCTGTCCTCCAGCTCCCCGACTGCGGCTTGGTGTTTCCCAATCATGACATTGACGTTGCAAAGCTGTTTGCTGAGCACATCTACTCCCTCTCCTTTGCTGCGCCGGATCTGGTTTGTCAGTGTCGCTGCCTCCTCCTCCAGCCCCGCGATGTCCGCCTTCCGTTGTGCGATCTCGTGCGCCAGACTCTCCCTCGCTTTCCTTGTCGCAGCGTGAAGACCCTCCACACTTTCTTGCAGACATCTCACTGACAAGCTGCCTCGCACACGGTCCACCGATACTTCATAGATGTCTGCGCCAGGCTTCTCTTCCGCGAAGCGCAACACTCTCTCGTCGCGGCCTCCCGCCAGCTTCTGGAGCTCCTCCAACTGAGTTAATAGTGATGCACAGAGCTTGACAGCGTGCGGGTTGTGCACGACGTCAAGCGAAGGCGCTGCAGATGCCTCCATGGGAACATCGTCGTCGTCGTCGAGGCTGCGAGCAGACGAACTGGACGACGAGGACGAGGCGGAAGCGGAAGGAGGGGAGGCAGAGGAAGTGCGACACTTCTTTCTTTTCGGCATGTCAGTCGGCGTGGATCGAAATGCTGGTGATTTCCCTAAAAGAGGAGACAGGTTTAAATTAGGCGAAGATGTTTGGCTTCCTTTCTATCTCTCTCTCTCTCTTTCTCTGTCTCTTTCTCTCTCTTTCTCTCTCGCTTTACTTTACTTTACTCTTTACTTTCTTCACTTTACTTAACTTTACTTTACTTTACTTTACTTTACTCTTTACTTTACTCTTTACTGAACTCTTTACTTTACTTTACTTTACTTTACTCTTTACTTTACTTTACTCTTTACTTCACTTTATAGTAGAAGATAACCCGTGGTGCGGCGGCGACTTTCTTCGTCGCCTTCCCACGGGTTGTTTGATAACAAATAAGGCTTCCTATTGATAGTTTAAACTTTCAATACGAAGCCTCAAAACAGCAAAATAAAAAATCAAAAAAAATGAAATCAATACAAGAAGTCAAAATGAATAAATTCGTTTTCCTGTGTTTCAAAAAAAAAATAATAATAACCCAAAAACAGAAAAAAAAAAAAATTACAACCTAAAAAAAGCAAAAAAAAAAATCAGGAAATCAATACAGAAGGCTAAAAGCACTCAAAACGGCTACTACAAGCAACCGAAAAAATAAAATGCGAGTGCAGGTTTCAAGAGCGAACTTATCAAGACATAAAAAAACACACCGACGGAAAACATATATTATACAATAAGAAAAAACGAATTTATGTCAACTGCGGCGTAGCGGCAAAAAAGTGAAATTCTGCCACAACCTCTGCGGCGCGGTGGATGGAAGTCGTCCAAAATGCCGCATGGTGGTTTTCCCGAAAATAGAATTTTCTAGAATTTAAGCCTATAAATCCAATATTACCTTAGCCTTTTTTTCTCGCTTACTACTCCTGATATTCTCTGGTTGAATGTCTTCTCTCTTAAGTAATTCTTTTGTCTTTTTTTCTTTAATAACTTCTTTGGTCTGCTCCTTCATATCTTTTTCTTCATCAACAGGTTTATCAAAATCAGTTTTTAATAAATCACGGGGGCTTACCAACTCATCGTTATTTAATATGATTTTAAACCCTTTCCTACCTTTGACTTTATAAATAATTTTGCTGAAAGTCTTTCCGCCCTTTGAAAAAACATTCCTTTTATTTTCTTTTCTTACATTATCGCCAACATTGAATTCATTAATAAGGTTATCACGTGTTATTGTCTGTTTATTTTTGTCTCTTCTAGCAAAGACATCTACTGGTTTGGCTTGTATCCCTCTATGAAGTTTATGATTGTAAGCATTGACTAAGTCTTGAATATAACTAACCCAATCAAAATTACGATTAGTTTCAAATAAAAGGTCTAACCACCTTCTAATACTTCTTATCACTCTATCAACAACCGCAAGTGCTCTATGGTCGCCAACTTCAACGACATCGTGTTTAATTCCATTTTCAATAAAATAATCACGAGTAGCACCTTTATATTCTCCTCCGCTGTCGGTAGTAATTGACTTCGGTTTATAAGGTATAGATTTCAAAGCATAATATACTTCTTTCGCTGTTTTATTTTTTAGCGGAATGATTATTAAAAATCGGCTATGACAATCTATCCAAACGAGCATCCAAGCATAGCCCTTATTGCCTTTCTTATCTTTTATCTTACTCATATCCGCTAAGTCTAAGAAAACTTGGTCTAATGGTTTATCAACCCATATCGTGTTCCATATTTTTGGGTTCTTTTTCTGGTGGTGAATTTCAAGTGCCTCCTCTTCTTTTGTCCTTTTTATTTCTTCTCCCGTTGGTGTGTCCTCAAGTTGACCCTTATCTCTATCCCTATCTCCGACGTGTCGGAGATTTACATGTCGGAGATTTACTGGTTGGAGATATTCCGCATTCTGTGTATTAATAATTGTATGTTTATAGTCCATATTATATACAATGAGATTTTTAAAGTCCAACATTAAGAATAAAAAATATAAAGTCATTAGTCCAAAAGGTAAGGTTATCAATTTTGGTGATACTAGATATGAACATTATAAAGACCGCATAGGACTATATTCATATTTAGACCATTTAGATAAAGTACGAAGAAAAAATTATAGAGCAAGAGCAAAGGCTATAAAAAATTCAAAAGGTGAATTAACTTATAATAATCCAGAGTATGCGAATTATTATTCTTATCATTATCTTTGGTGATGTATATACTATGTCATTTTTTCCTAGGGTAGGAGGAAAACATTTTCTAAAAAAAGTAATTCTTCCATTGATACCAACTCACAAAATTTACGTGGAACCTTTCGTCGGTGCAGGAAGCATATTTAGAAAAAAAGAACCATCTGATTTAGAAGTCATCAATGATTTGGATAAAGATATTTATCACATATGGAAAGATATGAAGAAAGTGCCAGTAGAAACAATTAATAGATATGATTTTACACCTTCAAGAAACAAATTTGAAAAATTTAAAAAAGGCAAATTCAAAGAACCAAGCATGAGACTTTACAGAAATTTATATTTATCATTTAACTCATTCGGAGGAAATAGAAATTCTTTCGCTGATTACAGAAATTATGGTAGGCTATCTTCAAGGGAACATTTTAAGAAAAACATTGAAAAAATAAAAGATAGATTGAAAGATGCTATAGTATTAAATAAAGACTTCAAAGCGGTAATAAAAAAATATGACACACCTGACACATTTTTCTATCTTGACCCACCATATGATGAAGAAGAAAATAAAAGTTGGGGATATAAACATCATGTGTCTCCAGAGGAAGTATATAATGCGCTAAAAGGAATAAAAGGTAAATTTATTTTATCGTATAACTATTCTAAAAAAATAAAAGATATTTTTAAAGACTTTAAGATAAGGAAAGTGAAAACAACTTATGTATTAAATAATGCTAAAAGAAAAGCAGTAAGAGAATTATTAATTTCAAATTTTTAAAACTTTAAGAAACATTTTTCAACATCATTATTTTTTTCTTTCTTAGCACCTGAAGATTGATTATATACCTTTACACTTACACTACTTGATTTTTTACCCTTACCTTTCTTTGGTTTTGGTGTTTCTTCTTCACTACTCTCACTTTCACTTTCTTCACTCTCTGGCTCGGGCTCTATCTTCTTGCTCTTCTTCGCTCTCTTAGTCTCCGCCTTCGCTCTTTTAATTTTCATCTTAGCCATCTTTTCGGCAATGATATCAGTGAAATCAACCTCATCCTCACTATCACTCTTATCCTCACTATCTCCGACGTGTCGGAGATTATCATCATTATCTCGTTCAGTAATAATATCCTTAGCCAAGTTCTTTTCTTCAATTTGTTTTATTCGTTCCTCCATATCTTCGTCTTCTTGCTTTACAGCATTTCGGTATTGTGCTAATACATTTTTAGCATGCTCCATCTTTCGTTGTTTCGCTTTCGCTTTTATTCCTTCCACAGCACTACCCCAATTCTTACGACTTGCTTCTGCTGACGGCATTTTATACTAAGATTAATATATTTTAGTATTTTTTTAATAATTAATTGATATTTGACAATCTCACTTCTATCTTGCTAATCGCAAGATTTTTCGTTTATTGTCAAACATCGTTTAAAATAAAATTTTATTCTAATAATATAGGAAACGATTTTCTAAATTATCTCAAACGAGTTTGAGATTTACGAAAAGCGAAGCGAAAGTGTGAATTTAGAAAATCAATGTCGCAATATAAATCCTTACTAGGTTTATCAGAAATCGCAGTTGATAGTCTAGATATTAAAAATTTAGACCTTACCAACACAAATATAGTGGGTTTATATACAGACCGCATACCAGAAGACACAGACCCCGTAAATTTATATTTTACTAATTCTAGATTTGATAGTCGTTTATCAACTAAGACCACAGACGACATAAAAGAAGGCACTAATTTATACTATACTGATGGTAGATTTGACACAAGATTTTCAAACAAGTCAATAGATGCTTTAAGCGATGTAGTCATAACAGGCACACCCTCCAATAACCAATTACTCATTTATAGCACGGGTCAATGGAGAAATACAAACTCACCTTTTCTTAGATTGGATGGCCTCACTATGATGTTTGGAGATTTGAATATGGGAAGTTTTAATATAGTAAATGTCGGTAATGTTGATGGTATTGATGTTTCGGCTCTTGATAGTGCTGTGGTTAAACTAACAGGAGACCAAACCATAGCAGGAATTAAGACATTTAGCAGTATAATAAATGCTAGTGCGGGGATTGATATGAAAAGCCAAAGTATAACAAATGTTAATCTTGTTGATGGTGTTGATGTTTCTACTCTTGATACTTCGGCCGTAAAACTAACAGGAGACCAAACCATAGCAGGGAATAAAAAATTTACTTCAACAATAGAAGTGCGGGGTGCTACTGCTCCAACCGCTTTTGATGGTATCGGTATTGCCTTTGATACGGCGACAAATATAGGAGAGATTGTGGCACAAAAAATAGCAACCGCAACCTATTATCCGATACAAATAACAGGGTCATATGTTGATTTATATGCGGGGGATAATGTAATCGCGACCGCAACTGGCACTACACTATCTTTGAACAACAGAAAAATTACAAATTTGGCCACACCATCAGCAACAACAGACGGAGCAAATAAAAGTTATGTGGATACATTAGACGGGCAAAATGTGAAACTAACAGGAAACCAAACCATAGCAGGAATTAAGACATATAGCAGTGGTGTTGAAATAACGGGAAATTCAATAAATGCTACAACAAAGGGCACATTTATCGTTTTCAATTCTACCAGTAATATCGGGTCAATTGCTAGTTTGGATATGAAAACTGCAACATATTACAACTTTGAAATTTCTGCCAAAAAATAAGTTTTATTATTGATGGGACGATAGTCGGTTGGGTAAATGCTTCGGGGCTAGATTGTAATAGTAGCAAAATAGCCAACCTTGGAACTCCGACATTATCAACGGACGGAGCGACAAAAGGGTATGCGGACACATTGGACGGGCAAAATGTAAAACTAACAGGCGACCAAACCATAACAGGAATTAAGATATTTAATGGAAGTAGAAATGATGTAAGAGCACTAAATTTGTTAAGCCAAGCCGATTTTAATAATGTGGATATCATTAATGCTGGAAATATAACATATAACGGGGCGAGGATATTAAACCAAAACGGAGGAGATATCTTTTTCAGTCAGACAACGGGTGATTATCAGTATTTCTTATTTACTCTAAATACTGCTTCAAGTGGAACCGCAAACCAACGAGGTTATGTATTTACGAATGTAGCATCTGATGTAAAAGGGGCGGGACTTTATATTTCAAAACTTTTGGATAATAAAAGTGCTTCGTCTGACATTGTCCGTTTTAACAATGCTGGCGGTATGCGGTTTTATGGGGCTTTGGATATGAACAGCAACAACATAACAAATGGCGGAACAATAACGGGAACAACAATTACTTCAACTGCGGGGATATCAACAACAACAATAACGGCAAGCGACAAAATAACAACAGCATCTGGTAAGCCAATAATCATAGGTAATACAACAAAGGGCACGGGTGCGACAGGAGGCTTAGAATTATATGGAACTGCGAGCGACCCCGCGGGACCACATATACAGGCAATAACAACGGCTGATGCTTATCCAACATTTCAACAACTAAACTGGGCACACGATAATGTCAATTTAAGTTTTGATGCTTATTTTGATGGCACGAACTGGAAATCAAGCCACAGCGGTTCAAACTTTCTAATTCAAAAAGGTGGCAAACTCCCTTTTTATTATAAATCAGGAATAACGGCAGGAAGCAATATATCTTTCACTGAGGCAATGAACATAAGCACAGCGGGATTATTAACTGCGAATGCGGGAATTACATACACAGGCACACTAACAACGGCATCAGCATCAACTAATGGGGCGAAAATAGCAATTCAAGGGCAAACAGACGGGACAAATGCGAGAGGAATATTTATGTGGGACATTGGAGATTCAGCATGGGGGATTTATATGAGCCAGTCTGGGGCAAGTAAATCGTTAAGTGGAGGAACGGCACCAGCAGGAGGAGTAGGCGGAGGATTAACTTCTTATGCTATTAGATTTAGAGTGAATAATTCTTCAACGAGTGGTTTCATATGGGAGAATGGTTCAAATACTGCTTTAATGTCTTTGAAAGCAAGCGATGGACAATTATGGGTATTGTCTAATCCAATTCAATATTCAGACAGGAGAAAAAAAGAAGATATAAAGGAATGCTTAGGATTAGATTTTATTAATAAGTTAAATCCAGTCTGCTATCGTATGATTGACGACAAAAAGAAATGTAGGACTGGCTTAATAGCACAGGAATTAGAAGAAATACTAACAGAAATGGATATGCTAGATTTTGGCGGTTTTATAAAAGAAACAATTATGGTTCCCTGTCCAAAGCAAAGAGCGGAATACGAATTGAAGGGTGTGAGTGTTAATCCAGAAGATGTTAAATGTGTTGATAGTGGTGATGTCGGTTATGGTATAGGTTATTCCGAGTTTATCGCACCATTAATTAAGGCCGTTCAACAATTATCAGATAATCTCGGACATGTCCGAGATAGGATAAATAATATAACTAATGATATAGCTGACTTAAAAAAACAATTAGCAGAAAACAATGCCACCTAGATTACACCCTCCACCTCCACTCATTGATATGGCAGACGGCGAACTAACACCAGAATTAAAAAATCGTGTAATTGATATTTCATTGAAGAATGAAGAAAAAAAAGTAGAGCACGAATTAGAGGATAACTGGTCGTGCTGTTGTATGAAAAATAGACCAACCGATAGCAGAATGATTAAGTATCTGTTTCAAATGACCATAATTATAGCAATCATTACGATTTGCTTAATAAAACTCGCTAAAAATGACTTGCCTTGTGAGCAGGCTAATGTATATGTCGGAATTTTAACACTCTTGATTGGTATCGTGCTTCCTTCTCCTTCTACATCAAAGAAATGATATTTATCAACTTCACTCTCATTCGCTTCGCTCATACTTGTAATCTCAAACTTGTTTGAGATATTGATAAACATCGTAAAAAAAATAAAACGGAAGACGATGTTTGAGAATAAGCGAGAAATCTGGCGATTAGCCAGATAGAAGCGAAATTCTCAAATATCAGAGCACTCATATATATGTGTCATATACCAAGACGAACTATCGCCAGCACACATTAAAGGTAGTGCTTCATCAAAACTAACACACCAATCACTCATCGGTTTGTAAATACATTTAAATTTAGTATCTATACCTTTTTGAATACAATAAACACAACTTATATTCTTTTTTTCACTTATCCGTGAGTAAAAGTCGCAGGCAGTCCGCGAAAATATTTTGATTATTAAAAAGTTTATCATCAGTAATATAACCATGACTGAGTATAAATACCAAAAGATTATTTTTCTAAGCAATGATTTTGCGGGAGGAAGCAAAACATTTAATAAAAATATTCAAATGTCATTCACACCCACCAAAATGAATGTTAAGTTTATCCACTATATGAACGACCAGACAGAAACCAAAACCAGAATTCTTTACATGGATAGAATTGGAATTATTGGAACATTCGCGGACAGCACTACAGCAAACATTTCAAATCTCGGTTATAATTTGGGTGTTGTCGGATGGACTGACGGACAATATACATTTAAAGTCCTTGAAACTGACAGCGGAAATATTGACACAGGAAATTTAGCGGGGCGAATTGTTGTGTGTTTGGAATTCGTAGGGTGATATTTATCAACTTCACTCTCATTCGCTTTGCTCATACTTGTAATCTCAAACTTGTTTGAGATATTGATAAACATCGAACACCAATTTATTTTAAACCATAAAGAAAAAACGATGTTTTAGAATAAGAGAGATATCTGACGATCAGTCAGATTGAGCGCAATTCTAAAATATCATGGAGAAAATAAACAATGTCAAGGTGAAGCCAGTAAAACAAGAGGGTGATGGAAACAAAAAGGCCAAGGGTTATAAATTGTTTAATGAGCCGTATGCCAACATATTTCTACTTGCTAGAAAGAAGAGCGGGAAAACAACAGCACTCTTTGAAATACTGAAACGGACAACAGACAGAAAAACCCGTATCGTTATTATCGCTTCAACAATCCACAAGGACTACATTTATAAAGCAATGGTAAAGCACTTTAAGAACAGAGGCAACCCAATGGCGATTTATACCTTTCTCAAATCGGATGGTGTAAATGTCATTGATTACGAATTAGACAAATTGAACAGAGATAACGAAGAGCATGAAGGCGAAATTAAACAAGATGATAAAGAACCGAAATATCTCCAACATGTTGGAGATAAGGAGAAACCACAATTTTTATACTTTGGAAAAGAAAAGAAACAGATAAAGGAGGCACCGAAAGAAAGACCAAGTAAGTATATTTTTCGCCAGAGGTTGTTTTTGTTTTGGATGATTTAGGAAGTGGATTAAGAGACAAGTCCGTAAGCGATTTGTTAAAAAAGAACAGACACTATAAATCAAAGGTGATTATGTCTAGTCAGTATCTGAACGACCTACGACCAGAAGCAATTAAGCAGTTAGATTATCTATTAATCTTTCCAAGCCAGTCTCAGGATAAAATGGAACTCGTGTATAAACACTTAGACTTATCTTTTGATTTTGATTACTTTCTTCAAAAGTATCACGAGGCGACGAAAGAGAGATTTAATTTTCTTTATGTTTCAAGTGTTGATGATGAGTTAAGAAAAAACTTTGCTTACAGATTAAAATAATATTTTTAGAATTAATAAATATTTTTTCATAGTATAATGGTAGTTAAAACAACTCGTGTTGAAGTTATTCCAACAATCGGCAAACGAACTATTAACTCAAGCACAATGGCTGGAGGTAAGAAAGTATCTCGGACAAGTCCGAGATTGTCTGGTCGCAAGAAGAAGCAAGGAGGCAAGGGGCAGGCTGGCGGTAAAATTAACTGGGCTCGTGTTGGTAAGACGGCAATGGCAGTGAATAAATTTCTTCGTGATAACAAGATTATTTCAAAGACTGCGAATGCCCTTGGTGATGTCGGAGTACCATATGCGTCTCGTATAGGATCTACCGCCGCGAAACTTGGATATGGTAGGCAGAGCGGACGTGGTGCCTTAAAGTTTTGAAAGATAGTTATCAACTTCACTTTCATTCGTTTCACTCATACTCGTAATCTCAAACTTGTTTGAGATATTTGATAACCATCGAAAACCGATTTATTTTTTCAATAAAGAAAAATAGATGTTTTAGAATAAGCGAGAATGCGAAGCATGAAGCGCAATTCTAAAAAGGTAAGACCCCCGCGGGTTTATAGAAACAAAAGCGGGAAGCCGTATATTATGCAGAAGGGTAAAAAATATTATCTTAATTTTGGCAATAAAACAAATGATATGAGCACACTTCAAATTGTTAAACTTTTTATGAAATACTTAAGCAGACCAAAATCAAAGCGTACACCTAAGCGGGGTATCTCAAACAAGTTTGAGATTGGAGACTTAAGGAAAGTCCAGAGTTTGTCGGAGATTGAGCAAAATACTAGAACTGCCATTAATGACCACTTAGACAAACTCAGAAAGGAGAAATACGAAAAGATTGATGAGATAGACCAAAAAGAGGAAAAAGCACGAGTTGATGCTGAAGAAGAAAAGAAGAGGCTAGAAAGAAAAATCCAAGCCGATGCTAAGGAACTAAAAGAAACAATGGATAGGGAACATAAAAGACAACTGGCGGAGATTAAGGAAAGACAGGAAGAAAAGTCTAGGGAACAGAAAAAGGAACAACGGCTTATTCAGGAACTAGAGGCAGAACGACGACATAGACAGGGTTTATTGATGGCTCCACTAGCCCCGCCTTTGATAAAACCGCCACCGCCACCACCACAAGGACGACCGCCAAGGAGAACGAAGGGAGTTATTGTAAAGGATGCGGAAGAAGAGGAGAAACATAAACAAACAAAACGGGAAAAAATAATTGATGGTATGTTTGCTGAGACTATTAGAAAGAAACGACGAAATGCACATCCTTCTAATGAAAAGATTATTCAAAAACTAAGATTTATTGGGCATGTTATCCCTGACATAAAACCATCAAGAGGTGGTAAAATAAACTATTCTGAAATGTTAAAACAATGGCTATACAAAAGTCCAATTATAACTGACCAAGTGTTGAATTCACAACAAGCATGGGTTGAATTTGATTTATGGAGAGAAGGTGCGGTAGCAAAAAAGAAAGAAGAAGTAGACAATCTCCAACGTGTTGGAGATAACAAGGAGAACAAAGAAGATAATCTCCAACGTGTTGGAGATAACAATAAAGAAGAACAGGACAATAAAGAAGAACAACCCATTATACAAGAGCCTGAAGATGCGCAAGCAAATATGACTGAAGCAGAAACCGAACCAGAATCAGATGCGGTAGGAATTGGATTATCTCCAACTAGCGAAAAAGGTTTAATGACGAGTGAAATCAACGACATAATGAAAAAACATGACTGGTATTTAGGAACGATTGCGAGTGATGAAATATACAAATTAAATCCCGAAAAAAGAAGGCAATACGGATTTATTATGAATACTGACCCGAGCAATAAAAAAGGACAACACTGGATGGCTATATGGGTAAGTCTAAATAAAGACAGGAGTGTTGAAGTGTATGACCCTTTGGCTGAATATCAACCGACGGAAGACTTTCAACAACAAATGAAACGGCTAATTGACCGAAGTAATCCTGATAGTTATTTGTTAATGAAAGTTAATCAAGTAAAACAACAGAGTGATACTTCCTCAACTTGTGGTTGGCACTCGATGAGGTTTCTTCTCCTTCGTTCAAAAGGTGTAAGGTTTAAATTTGCCAGCGGTTTCACAGACCTAAAAGAAGACGAAGCAGAAAAGTTAAAAGCACAAAATGGCTACGGCTTTGACACTTTTATTTAAAAGATAGTTATCAACTACACTCTCATTCGCTTCGCTCATTTTCGTTTGTTGATAACCATCGAAAACCGATTAATTTTTTTCCAAAATAAAAACGATGGTTTAGAATAAGCGAGAGTGCGAAAGCACGAAGCGCAATTCTAAACTATCATGGACTACAAAGGCGGGCAAAGTAGTGGTATTTACTATATCAACAGCAAAAATAGGATAACGGGGACAGACAGCGACTTTACACACGAGATAAACTTAAAATCACTAGACAATCCGACACATTGTAAAATTCTTCATATCTATGTGCCAAAATCATATTACTCTGTGGCTTCACCATACAATACCTTTACACTTAGCGAAGATGGGTATGAAACTTTAATTACGATACCTGATGGAAACTACACAATGAACAACTTAAAAAATAAACTATCTGAGATACTGACGGCAGACAGCCCAAATAATTATACTTATGTGGTATCCAGTAATAACACCAACACAGACCCTGAAGATGGGAAATTAACATTCAGTGTGTCAGAGAATAAAGGAATTCAACCGCGTTTTATATTTGATGGTGATACCCGTATTCACGAAGTAATGGGGTTTGAAAGAAACTCAACATATTTCTTTGCTAATGATTTTATTAAATCACCAAATGTAATTATTCTAACTGGTGAAAAGACTTTGTATCTTCAATCAGATTTAGTGGGAGAAGGAGATAATCACGTGCTCCAAGAAATATACACAGCCAACGAAATCCCGTTTGGTGCTGTTATTTATGATGGCTCTGGTAGCGAATACGGGAAAACATTATCCGCAAGTTCTAACAATATATTCAGGTTTTACTTGACGGACGAAAACGACCAAGCAATTAATCTTAATGGTTTAGGTATCGTTATGACATTACTTGTTTATCGTGAAACTAATTATTTTAGTTTATTTAATTCATTCTTCAATTTGTTGAAGGCGAGGTAAAGATATTTGAAAATCCACACTCCCGCTACGCTCGCGTGTGTTTTTCAAACATCGATTGTAAGTAAGTTAATATCAATTATTTATTTTTTTATAAAAAAATAGATGTTTTAGAATAAACGATAGTGCGAAGCACGAAGTGAAATTCTAAAATATCAAAAGAAAAAATGCCTGTCCAATACGGAGGAGAACTAGTCCATCAGACTAAGGAACTGCTCACGGGTAAGTATGAGTTGAACAAACTTACTAGCCGTGAAGGCTCGCAGGATGTTAATCTCACAACTGCTGGTGGTATGGAAAGCACCTTTGAAATCCCTACCCGCCCACTGAACCTTGCGAGGTCTGTATTGCGATTTACTTACACTCCTGCCACTGCTGGCGGTGGTAATTACAATCGTATTTATGCTGATTGTCTTTCTATGATTAGAACTATTGAACTGCGAAGCCGAAGCGGGCAGTATCTGTGTAATCTTCAACATGTTGGTAATTACACTAAGATGATTTGGAAGCCCGAAATTAAATATGAAAAATTTATGGCACTTGAGAACCACGGGGAGTATGATGAAAAGACTTTGGGCAAGACAGGCTCTGGTGCTATGCTTCAAAAGTGTAATGCTGACAACAAAACAGGAACGTCGATGACGACTAGGGTTATGACAAATGTGGGTGCGGCTGATGTCGCTGGTACTAATGCTGCTTATCAAGTTGTTGAGACGGATGCGGATACCGAAGCAAACATTAGAATAGCCTTGAATGGTGTTATTGAACGTATTCGTTCTGTTGTAGCACAGCCTACCACAGATGCCCAGAGACACCTAAGCAATTTTAATACTTTTGATGCTACTGGTGGCGATTATGTGAATGTTGCTACTGATGAAGCAAAGTATTTTATATGTGCTAGTGCGGTCGGTGCGAACCCAGTCATTAGTGTAAATCTTCCTTTGGGTATGCTGTTTGGAACCATTTTTGAACTTGATAAGACTATCGGCTTTAATGAAATTCTTGATATGCGAATTGTGTGGGAGAGCACTGAGAGAACAAGTTTTTACGGGACGAGTGCGACTTCTGTTGCTACTGGTGCGGCGGCCACTACTGCTGGTGCTACTATTACCAAGTTGAATTTATTCCTTGCCCTTGAGACTGACCCGAATGTCATCTTGGGTGTTCAACAGAAGATTGCGGGCGAAGGCTTTCCTTTCAAGATTGAGTATCCCATTTCGTGGAAACACAGCCTCAGTAGTGAAAATCAAAACTTTGTCGTTAAGATGAACCGCTCGCAGGGTGAAAGAATTCGTCGTATCTATACATCTGTCTTTAATAGCGACGAAAAGAAAAATACATCTTTTGATAACGACAACAGAACTGATGGAAAGGCTACACCCGCAGGAAAGAAGGTTCAGACTTATTACACCACTCTTGACGGCTCCCGACTTCAACAATTCAATGTTGATACTATTAAGAATGAAGACTATATGATTTTGAAGGATAAGTTGAAGGGTAGTGCCATTTTGAATTCTGATGTCTATCATTACAACTGGTTTCATGTGGATACTTGGGATCATAACCGCCCGCTGTGTGATAAGGATACTGACGGCTATGAGGTGAGCGGTCTAAGTCTTGACACCGAGAGGCGCTATGAGTTTGTGGCTACTACTCCCGCCCAAATCCAAAACCATTACACTTATGCCATTCTTCAACGTAGTGTGCTTGTTAAGGGAATTGAAATTTTGATGTCGTAGATATTTGAAAATCCACACTTTCGCTTCGCTTTCGTGTGTTTTTCAAACATCGATGTTTAATAAAATATTTTTTTTTAAATTCTAATGATATAGGTAATCGACATTTGCGAATTTTTCGAATAAACTATTTCGAAGTTGTCGAAATAGTTTTGGAGACGAAAGCAAAAGATCACGAATGTCTCAGAGAAATTTGATCGCAGAAAATCCTGACGGCAAATTTGTAAACGTCAGGGTTGGATATGATGGACATGTTGAAACTAATCATATGAAGACCGCTTTTGGTGAAACCCTAACCAGTTCATTAACGCCAGTATTACAAGAAATCTTTCCATATACTATTAATACAAGGGTATGGACAAAAACAGAAATAAAGGCGAGTGTTTCATTTAATACGAATATGGCTGAACTTAAAACAGAAGGAAAAACTAATGCTAATGCTGTATTAGCGAGCAAAAAAAGAATAAAATACAGAACGGGTATGGGTGTCCTCTGCCTTATGGGAAACAGATGAAACCAAAGAGTATCGTTCATATATTGGAATAGGTGAAAGCGATGCCAACAACGGCTTCTATTTTTGGAAGCAGGACGAATCAGGAATGAGTATTCTTCATTCTATAGCGGGAGAAGATACATTCATAGGACAAGAAGAGTGGGATGACCCGTGTGATGGAACAGGAGATATGCCTAACTTGGATTGGACAAAGGGAAATGTATTTCAAATTCAATTTCAATACTTAGGCTTTGGTGCTATTAAGTTTTCAATTGAGAACCCAGAGACTGGCGAATTTCAATTAATACACACTATCAAGTATGCTAATGCTCATACTGGAGTTAGTCTGCGGAATACGACTTTACCCTTCTCCGCTGGTATAAATAATTATAATGCTGGTGATGGTGTCCAAATTCTAAAAACTGCTAGTGTTGGTTTGTTTGTTGAAGGCTCCAACACTATTAATTCAAGCATATCAAACGAAGCGGAAGGAGAAAAAAAGGCAAGCACTACTGAAAGCCCAATTCTAACCATAAAAAATAAGGAAACTTTTAATGGTATTACGACCAATTATTCAATCGTTTATCCAACTCTAGTGAGCATATCAAACGAAGACAACAAGGTTAATATAGTGCGAATCGTAAAAACGAGTGGAGCACTTACGGCAGAGAACTTCGTTGATATTGACGCCAAAACTTCAATCGTGTCAAAGGACAACAGCGCTACTGCTCTTGGTGGCGCTACTATAACGGACGTCATTGTTAAACTTTATGTTAATGCTACTTCTAGCCAACTTATTGACCTGCGAACTTACGACATACAACTCGCACCTAGTGAAAATCTAACATTTTTACAAAAGTCTGTATCAACTGTCGCAAATGGAGGAAATGTAAGTGTTATAGTTAATTTCTTAGAAGACCAATAAAGTGAAAAAAAAATGAAACGAAAGACAATGTTTGAGAATATCATTTTACTTTATCTTTTTTGGTATTTTCTTTTTAAAATTACCTTTTAAGACAGGAGTGGGCTTGTTTGTACATCCTTCTTCTGTACATGTAGCATTTGCTATCTCTCCTATCTCTGACGTGTCAGAGATTTCTACGTTAGCCTTGATTTCGGTGATACCTGTCTCTTTTAAATCTTCCAACACGTTTTCTAAACTATCTCCGACGTGTCGGAGATTATTTACTACTTTCGCATTATCCTCCCTTGGCTTGTATTGCTCATAGAAAGAAACAATGTCAGGCTTAGTCCATTTAATAGTGGGTTTCTTAACTTCGCTGTCAATGTTCCATTTTTCAATTTCATTCAAGTAGTCCTGCTTGGTGCTTAGGTCTGTCATTGATATACTATTAATATTATTTTTTTATTGTAAATATTTTTTTACTTCTGCCTTAATGTCGGTGAATTTATCAAACCAAGGCTGTTTCATAACCCATTCAAGGTATGGCTTATCAATAACCGCTATATCTTGAATTTTTTTACCTTTATACTTACCAAATGGAAAAGTATCCTTTGGCTTGCCTTCCTTTCTCTTTTCAATTGCCTTGATTTCGTCGTTAATTACCTTTTGAATATCGGTAAGAGCAAAAGTTTCTTTTTTATTTTCAATAGAGAGTTTCTCAAACTTCTCGCATAGTCTGGTTAGGGTGGTCATTGGTATATATAGACTGACGAAAATTTTTAATGGAAAAAAATAATTTTTTTTATTTTTTCTTTTTTTTTAACAATTAATTCTTTTATGTCCTTATATGGTATCCTCGCGGAATGCTATCATTATCAGTATAGAAATCTCGTCCGCACCATCTCGCCTTATTTACAACTTTTACAACATTCTTTTGGTGTTGAATGCTAAAGTGTTCAATGTGTTGCTGTTTGCTGTTTCTGCTCGTGTGTATCTTCTTCATTATGAAGTCTCTTGTGTTTGTCAGGCTTTCGCCCTTGTCCATTAGTTCATATGAAGCAGGATTTAATTTCTTCAAGTCCAATCCTTTTCCTCTAAAGTGGAAATGTGTCTTGCCTCGTTCGTCTCCCCTTTTTACATATTCCAACATATACAATTTTGGGGCTATCCATATTCCTCTTATTATCTTACAATCATCGCCGAGGTCGTCGCTCATACCGCCGATTGTTTTATCTCTAAATCTTTTTATTTTTTCAATTGTTTTTACATGTGCTTGTATGCTGTCTGTATCGGTATAATAATAATCATTTTCTGGATTGTTGTCTGGATTAGCCTCCGTCATATATTTATACATTATTCGCCTGCTGTATGCTAATATGAAGGCTCCATATTGTGTTGGTTTAGTGATTTTCTTTTCTATCAGTCGTTCGTCTCGCGGGGTTCCTGTAATAAGCCATAATTCTCCATTCGCCTCATCAAATTTCTCAATATCAGTTATAACATTCTTCGCCCAAAATTTCCAATACTCATGATTTTTTGAGATATACTTACTCGTTGAGTTTATCGGTCTTTGGATTGTTTTCCCGTATAAAGCATTCATAAACAACTTCGCCAATAGATATTGCGGTGTGCCTTTCTTTGAATTTTCTTTTTTCTTGAATAACTCTGAGACATACTCTTTGAATACTGGTTCTGCTCCCTCCGTGTAGTATCCACGATTAATTTTAACCTCGTATCCAAGTTCAATCATATCTTCAATATCTACAGAAGTTAGCCATTGGTCTTTCATATCTTTTAGTTCCCACTTTAAACAACCCTTATCATCTCTAAAAGGCACTCGCGGGTGTAAAAGGTTTTTTGGTGATATGTAATCAACATTCCATATACCTAATTTACCCAACATTTTTTCTGTTGGTTCATTGTGTTCTCTTATTTCGCCCGTCATAAAGTTTTCTAACATAGCAGTTGGATAAAGACTTACAACATCCGCATCAATAAGATAATCTTTAACCTCATCAAAACTTATTTCTACACTTAAATATTTTTCGTATTGTTTTGAAATAAATCTTCGTTTGCTCGGATAAGTTCTAGCCCCATACACAGCCCTTCTAAAGTCTCCTTCTTGTTTTATTTTTGGAAGATAGATTTTGTATTTTTTGCCTATTTTCTTTTTCCACAAATTAAATGTGAGAGACGAAGTAGAGATAAACTTTGTTATATTTGTTTTATGTTCGTTGAATGTTTGCCCATTAAGTGTGTCGTGTAATTCCTTTAGCCCGATTACATCCTTTCCTAAATACACTAAACATTCCTTTTTGGTTTCCTCATCCATTTCCTCCCATCGCTTTGCTTTGCTATAGTCAAAATCTCCTTTCAAAACATTACAGCCCAGTGTCTCAAGGTTCTTTTTAAGACTTCCTTCAGTGTGCTTACACATATCCCAGAATTTTATGTTTTTGTATTCCATTGAGATAATAGCCCCATTATTAATCAAAGGTGTATCTGTTATTTTTCTCTTGATAAACTCCTTTTGAAGAAAGTAATGGTCAAATTTACTACCATTAAAGGCATTAACAAATAATGTTGCTTCTGGATTTTTGTTTTTTAATTCTTCCGCATATTCAAAGATAATATCTATTAATTTTGAAATACAATCATCGCCAGCGACATATTTAAAACCAATATTTCCAATTGTATAACCTGCTATATATGGTGTGTGTAATTCTTGCTCATTTGTAAATGTCTCAAGGTCTTAGTGGAAAACCTCATCTTGATTGTTGTATTTCATTTCAACAAATCTTGTCAATAATCTTCTTTTGTTTTTAAACATCCCATCAACATATGATTGTCTGTCCTCATTACAAGTATGTTTAACAAAGTATGTTTTATAACAATCGGGGCATTTCTTTTTGTTTCTTATTATAAACCCTAAATAATGTCCTTCTCTGAGATAACAAAGCACATCAGCAGTAATTAAAGGGTCATCAAAGTTTTTAAAAGTTTGTTTTGTTGCCTCATCAGTCATTTCAAAATACTTACCTTCAATACAATATTTTTTCAAGATTTCATATCCAACCGAGAAAGGAATGAATGTATCAGGTTCAAGATTGAATTCTTTTCTAACTTCATTACACTTGTTTTTGTTAATATCAAACTTTAATATCTTTTTATTAACTTGAAAGAAACAATTATTACCACTACTTCGTGGATTAATATGTATTCCTTCATCAGTTCTATGTTTTTTATCCCTTCCTGAAGTATTACATCCGCCTCCGTTTTCTTGGATAAATTCAATTCTCATAAGTTGAACAAATCGGTCATATCCGTTGGCACTGGCTTCAATGTTTTCCTCGTTGTATAGATAAATGGCCGTAAATAAATCTTCAATATCCTTTATCTTTACAGCATTGAAAGTTTTCCATCTATAAAACTTTTCGTCATCAATATCTGTAATATAAGCAAATTTGACATGAATACTTGCCTCATTAGTCAAACCTTTTCTCCTAGCATCTCCTACTGCTCTCATAATATGGAATTCAATCGCATCCATATCATAAAAATTGACATCAAGTTTTTTAAGAATGTATGTGTATGAATTTAAGGCTCTATTATGTCTTGGTCTTAATTCAACAAGTTTTACTTCCCGTCGTCTTGGTTCGCTGGTCTTAGTTTCTCGTAAATGTGCTCTAGTTTTCAATAGTTCCCTCACATTTTCACTTGGTCTTGCTGATGTTGGTAAGGGGGGTGGCATTACTTTTATACTATTGGTAATATAAAAATATTGAAAAATAATTAAACCGCTTTACTAAAATTTTATATAATTATATATACTTATCCTTAAATGGAAAATCGTTTTACATTTTAAAAAAAATATTTTTTGTTTTGTTTAATTCTGTATTTTTTCTTTTAATTTCATTTCTTCATATTCTTTAAGTTTTCTGTTTTTTTCTTTTAGTTGTTCTCTCCTTGTTTGGTTTATTTCATCTTTATTTCGTCTATAGTAAGCGATAGCCTTATCATTATTCGCCT